>WOGM01000104.1:0-17226 GCA_015342125.1 Leptinotarsa haldemani | reverse complement strand
CCTAGAAGATGATCACTTGGTGATCGAAACACGTGTCGAGGTGTTAAAAATAACGATTTGGTGTTGGGAAAAATCTCCAGTAATATTCATTACTACACCAAAGGTTCCAAACAGTACATCATAAGTTGATGAAAAGCGTGAGGAGTTTGAGAAAAATTGTTGTTTCCTTATCGAATCAAGGAAAATAAGAATTTAATGAATACAACTGTTCTATGGGTTTGGGTTATTATTACAATCATCCAAGAGCCTCATTTGTTTAGAGCCCAGTAAGAATCAGTCTATAACTCATCAAACATCTCTTCACAATATCTTTTCAGTCTTTCTACGTCCTGTATGAATACTATCAATCATGCATTATAGAAAGTCTACTGTTTCATTCTTGTCTATATCTCCGGTTTCCTATTTTATTTGTTCAGGGTTCTTCTTAGAGTTGTTCTAGATCCTCATTATTTTCTTCTATCTAGCGATATATACTATACCAGAAGTGAATAGACCCCAGTATAGATCCTTGGGACACTGTTTCCACTAGGCTCTAAATTCGATGATTTGTTGTCTTTTAGATCGATATAATACTTCAAAATGGATAAGAATGATGTTAAGAATGAGAGAGCTACATCTTCCCAATAATCATTCGGTTAATAAAGGAGTGAAGGATCGAAAACACTATGAATAAATTAGGATGAAAATAATGAATAAAAAATGTATAAAAAGAAATACTCCCGGCTCGTTTTTGTGTCAGTTATGTTATCGTTAGGGATGACGCCCTGTCAAGTTATCGACGGGGATTTGAGGTGGGTGTCGCATGACCTATCGAAAGACTACACGAGAGTACTCGATTCAAAGTGATCTCGACGCAAGAGCATCTCCAACAAGATTCGATCAAATTATCTCAATTCGAGCACACACGCAATTTAAGGGTAACCAGAAACCTCGTATCGTGCTCGACGACACAAAAATGGGGACCGGAATTATAGCGATAATTTATATGTTCATGTGTTTTTGAATTTGAATAAAACAAGTTATTTAAACTTGGGAGACATTGATGTCGGGTTGGCCTGTAAAATATCCTAAATCCTAAATAGAATAACTTTGATCCACAGATTGATATGAAAAATGAGAGGTACGTTTTCAAAATTGAATTATTCCGATGACCGTTTTCTTGAAAGAGATCTGAAAATACTTCATTTTCCTTTGGTACAATCCAAAATTATCCAATGGTATTTTAGGATAGAGTATGTTTGTTGATCCAATGAATAATTTGAGTATAAATACAAATAGAAGAAGTTCTTGCGTTCTCAGGTGCTCCCCAGATCTGCAGAAATAATTTTTTTAGTAATCAGTCACAGTGATATTAAAATTGGTTTATGAACGTCGTGAACTGGCGGATAGGAATAGGTAGACACCCAGAAAACATGGGAATCCAAAAAACTGATGAAAGTTAGAGACCTAGAGCATTAACTCCATATATGTCCCCGGAAGCAGCTGGTATAGGACCAGATCAATACTAGAAAAATATACCGGGAAACATAACATGAAAGGATGTCTGGGTTTGTAGTTAATTTCACTTTTGTACTTAACTGAATTACTGCTGAAGATAGCATCAATCTGAATGAGTAGTAGATAGGCACACTAATTCCATGTTGGTGATTTAGGAGGTCCATGGAAATCCAAACGCTACGGAAAATTTTTTTCATTACAGGTCAGTTTTATTGCATATGAGCTAAGAATGAACTCAGCGATAAAACTCAGGCATATCTTCCTTCGACAACTCAATACAGAGGATCGTGGCACTTCTCATCCAAACTGTCGATAACAATATATCTCTAACGTCGCTGTAATGGACCTCCCGCAATTTTTTATATTTTGTGGATCATTAATTCGGCTGTGGGCAAGGCAAGTTGTAATACAATTTCTGGAATGGAGGCAATAAATAAATTGCGGCTTTTCCCATTTGAGCGTGATGGACCTGAGGGGACGAGCGAGCTTCTTTTGTCTATCTATATTCGGATCTCGAAGGAGATATACAAACTGTCGGATTTGTGCACTTTTGATTGAGATATATCGGGCTTTCCACTCGGCAGGAGTCCGGAAAAATACGCGTTGTTTTGATTTCGTATCCGGCGGGGGAGAGGCTAGAGTTGGGGCACCTAATCCGGTGGAACTTATTTGCGAAGGTAGCCTGGTTTAGTTTTAGGGTAACTCAATTACTGGAAATGCTGAGTTCGTCCAAGAAGACGACAAAATTCAAATATATATGAAATAGAACTTTTGAGAATTCACAAAGTTTCCGTATATTCTCATATAGTTATCAATTCATTTATTTAGCACTTTTCAAAATGTATTGACCTGAGATTGCCTGAGGTCGGATTTTTAGACTCATCCAAGCTATTAACAGATTAGAGATTATGGTTCCGGGTGAAATTTTTTTCATTGTTTATGAAATATCCACCTGTAGGTCACGAATGGGGTATTTAGAATGAATGAATATTATGAATTCAGATCGATGTCAATGATTCGAAGGGCAAAGACACTGCTAACATTTTTTGAAGCTAGAACAATTCCGCAACCGAATTACCTTTTGAAATAATTTTTTAAGCCGCTAGGTATGAAAAATTATTGAAATTTACCGGATGGTTATTTCTTCTATTAACTTTCTATCACCACATACTGTCTTTCAGAATTACTCTGTATGTAATGCATATATCAGGAATCATCATGAGAAAAATTGTATCAAAATTCAATTTGATCTCTTCAACTCATGATAAAATCCTTGATGGTCACTAAAATTATTAGAATCTGAGAATGACAGCATGGGTTCAGAAGCTACTTCACCATCAAGATAGGATCAACTGATGAGATTCATAATCATAAAAGTAATTATGATAATTTCCAGATATTCTAACTATTCACCTCAAAACACTGATTTAAAAAACTTTATAAAATGAGAGTCAGGGAATTACTCGATCAGTGGTTTGAATGCGAATACGTCTGATGTGTTGTTTCGAATCCCTGAAAGATTACGGAAAAATATCATAGAGCAAAACTTTGACCTTTTTTATAATGTATTTGATATTTATATAACATAATTTGACGAGTCACATATATACTTTTGAATAAAAAAAACGATGACGAAGACTTGAATTTGATCGTCTAAATATACCCTTATTCATTTTTTATAGCTTATCCCCATTGGGAACTATATTCATATGTGGTCCGCACTGTTGTATATATCCAAAACCTAATATATATTCATGAGCAGCCGAAAAAGCACTATAGGTAATGTAAGTTTTCATATTTGATGCAGTTTTCGACGGGGGACTGATTTTGTGAATATCTTTACGATGCACTCTTTTCACTCAGTTCCATCAAGTGAAAACCGCGTACGCGGAGGAAACACATGTGTCGCGGGTTAAAAGTGGCTTAAACCATAAAACAGTGAATCTTTTATTGCTGTTAGTACTACGAAAACCGCAGGGGTAGTTAGAAAACCTTATATAAATCAAACAGTACACGAAATGCACCCGAACTATTAGCTTGTTTGGGTTTTTATGAAATATTCAGAGCCTAGTGCAGTGGAAAGCGTCTTTATCGTTGAAGGCTGCGGTTAAAAATATCAACACGCAAGGTTCCTGACAGCCCTTCCATCAAGGGAGACTGAATTACTAATTTTTCTACAAATGATATCACTCACGTAACACCTTTGTGGTTACACATGCGGAATTGGAATCGGTAATGGAACGGGTGAAGTTTTCAGCAATAAAACTTGCTATTTCTAGACTGGAGATATCATCTACCTGAAATGGGTTAGCCAGTTCCTACGTTGTTTTCTATTTTTCATTTCACTGTGCTGACTACGTTGGAAATACATGTTTCGTTTTCATTTGCATAACTTCACAAATGGGAAATGAAAATATTGTAATAGCAAATAGCATTTCTCGGAAAAAATACTGGGGTGGTCAACAAAAATAGTTGGTTCAAATCAATTATTATTGATATTAATTAGAATTGAATTTAGTGAAACACTTGTGAATGCACTTATGAAATGTAGTAGGGTCGCTATCAGCCTAAAAGGCAATCTTGAGAATCCCACAATGCTAAACATACATTTGAAAATAGATTATCAGAATTGTTTTTATAGGTGTTAACAGTACACTGGAACCTACGGGGTGTTTTATTTCTCCTGACGAGATTGCTGAACACAATTCAACATCCCAGAACCAGTTTAGGATATAGAAGATTATTTGGCATGGAACCATATGAAGAAATATATCAATGAGAAATAACAACACTGTGGAAATATTATTGGGAAAGTTCACGAGAGGACCTGATAAAAAAAATGAAGAAATGTCTCATAGCAGGGACCGTGCCAGAATAATTACTGGGCTAACTGACAGTATACCTCAGAGATATCTGAACAGAATAGAGCTGAATATGAATGTTCGGAACATTATAGAAATTCAACAAATAACTTTTACAAACGATCAAAAGGAATAAGATTGTTATAACAAATTTCATGAGAAGATGAAAAAAAAGAAGCGGTAAACTTATGAGGCTGTGGTGTTTAACAGGGCTTTAAAGTGAATAGCCGATAAAAAATCAATATCCGTCGTGACAGAGAAAATTGTTTATGTATGCCGTAAATAACCTCCCTTAATGTGAATATTGAACCAGACCAACTGAAACCCTTTCAAAATAAACCGATAACATCACCGTGAATGATAATAACTGCGAAGAGATCGCAATTCCAAAGTAACAAACCCTTCCGGCATCCTTCTTTTGAATTATAGGAAACAAAGAATTCTCGTTAAAAGATCCAAAAGTAATTTCCATGTAGCATTACGATTCCATCCGAGCCATGGTCATTTAGCAATGGAAATTGAGCTCTCTCGATTCCGCGACGCTTTTCGATAAAAGCGTTATCATCACGGAGAGCACAGCAAATTTAAAATGTTCATTAACGATATCGTCGCGAGGGCCATGATGAATGGCCCTCGAGTTCCGCCGAAACAAAAGAATATCTCCTCGCTGCCCAATATCTTAATTAAAGTTACCGATTTATTCCCCCCGAGTCGAGTCGCTTTGTCTGAGGACGAGATGAAATGTAACGTCGGTATCTAGCGAAGAATAAGAAGATCTTGTTCTTTAAATTACACAATTTAAAAGTTCCATTCGTGGAATGAATAAGTAAGAGTGCCGGAACCGAACCGGAGGATGTCGTCGACGTCATTTGTTTTTATCAGGGGTCCCTCGGGAGGGCGAACAGATGCTAGTGCAACCTTAACTGGAGATGTTTACTTACCTCTGGTCGAAGCGGATCATAAAATAATGACCGCACTTCGGGAAAGTTTAGTTGGGATACACGAGAAACTTCCGGAATGGTCGATGTAACCGAGCGGACACTGCCAAGGAATAATTTAGTAAACGAGATAGAGACAATAAATATTTAGTTGAAGTGGTCTTTATCAAAGACCGAAGCTGCTGAAACTGCAATTGTTTACGAAAGTCGTTTTAAATAAGATGGTACTCTTTGTACAATTGTGTTTTTACCAGTATTTTCGTTGACATTCTGAGAAGAACAATATGAAAACGGTCGGTAGCAGAAATCTAAATCCTACTACTCAAACAAGTTCACTAATAGTTGGGATTTCATAAAGCTTGGTTCAATGGAAGGTGTTTCATTTAAGATTGTGAAAAATTATACTCATCAACTTATCAATCTAGTTATTACTGTGGAGCTGATATTCTACATTTTTGCTCTTTGATGCAGGGAAGTTTTTTATGATACATTCTTAGTCGTGATTCTCAAAGACGTTTATTTTGTAATGAGCTAATGAAGTGAAATGAAAATATCATTCTTTACGAGTATTCTTCGTTATATCGGATGAAGCTTTTGAAGAAACCATTGTACCATCTTCAAAATGGAAACATTCAATTTATATTTGAAGAAATTTTGTATGGACTTTGTTGAATTGATTAATTGTGAAAATAAATGAATATATAGATACGTAAACTAGTAACTGGAATCTGATATACTGAAAAGTATATCTCAATAATTTGATTTATCATCATTATCATCATCAAAATAGTCATCTAAGGAAAATTCGCAATTGGAATAATTGAAAATATGCCCAATGTATTCCATTTATTATTCGTTTTGATTATTCACGTTATGATTATTCTGCTGTTACTAGCGATCGATCTCGTTCATTGGGTAATTTTTGTTAGACATTAATATGCAATTTAACGACCTACTTTTGAACGAAATATCTGATGCGTTTTTAGCGCCAACATCACTTTAAATCACTCAAAATTTAAATAAAGTCGAAGACAATAAATCACGTTCGGTAAATTAAATATATGGGCGTGTATAAAATATAATTTGTAGTTATAAATATAATGTGTAATGGATTATGCTGGTAACTTTTTATTATAATTTATTGATCACTTTCAATTAATATTTATATCCGACACTTGATGATTATCGTCGTGCATAAATAATTCAATTTGAATACATCGAATCCAGTTTTCCGGAATGGCATCAAGGCATTGGATGTGAAATTGATTTGTGAACACTGTGAAGTGTTCTAATGAATCATTTTGCTCTTACACATGTTGAATTTGAATATTTATCAAGGATCTTGAATATTTTTGATTTTAGATTTCGGCGCCTACTACACCAGAACGTTTGAAGTTCAATGAATATCTTTTTTTTCCTGATTGATTTGGCCGTTATTTCATGAAGATTCATAGTAATTTAAAAAACTAAATGCAAAACAAATGTTTTGTACTGTAAATCTTTGTATTTATAATTAAAAACGCAGTTATACGAAGCACTATTTCGAAGGACATATAATTTATGAGTTTTTTCAGCAGCATGTTATGACCTTCAAATTATCCAACTTTTCTCTAATTCAACAATTTTCGTATCTTTTATAAGTTTCCTATCTTGGACACCGAGTAGAGTAACATGCGTTTGTGAACAAGAATATATTTTTTAAACTGGGGACATATATCCATGAAATACGGTGAAAAACTAGAATTTAGGAGCTGCTGCTTTTCTTCTTCGCAAATATAATTATTTTTACGTTATTGTGTGTTTTCTTCCAATGGAAGATTATCAGCATTATCAGCATGTGAACGCTGGTAATACTCATCCTTTCCAGTTTTCTCTTAGTCTTTTCTTAATAATTTTTCAAAGCGTCGAAATTTTCGACAACAATTATGAAGAACAAAGCCGATTATAATTAAAGCGATTAAGGGTGTAAAATTAACTTTTTGCGTGGCCGGCCTTTGTTTTCCTCCTCGAGGCTCGTGTTCTTCAAGACTATTCCTCTGTTGCGGTAATTCCTTAACGCCGTAATGGTTGAGACGCGAATCCAGCCAGCCTCACGCTTGGACGAACTTCTCCAAGACTGCTGCTCCGCTTTTCGTTCTTTCCGCCTCGTCAACTCTTGTTCCGATATTTCCGCGAGTTCCGTTTTGAAATAAGCCCTCTGACAATGCAGATCCTATTCGAATTATACAAATGGCATGCCGTGCGAGCGCTCGCTATTATTCTCCGTTGAGCTTTACAATTTTAAAATTACCTTTTACCACAATGCCGGGTAGTTTTCGTAATTTATATGTCATCGCCGCATCATGTGGAGCAGTTTTAAATTTTGATTGCGACGTTATATCAAGAGGAAATTGACCCGAGAAGCAGTTGTAGATTTTCTAACTGGAGTAGTTGGAATTAGTTTCATTTTTAATGAAAAACGCAAAAGATGAAATCATCTTTATGTGAAATTTTCAGTTTGGTAGAAGAATAATGAAAAGTCCTCTTCGTAGATCCATGTTATTATGAAAAGGCGACGACACCTCCTTTTATGAAGACGCCATCCATGGGATAGACAGAGAACTCAATCCTCCAATATCAATGATGAAGAGGGCGATTATTATTTTTTTGATCGGTAGATCTGACACTGATTATTTAGATTGTTGCAGCAACCTCAATAGATATATTCAAATATCTCAACGAACGCCACATATCTTTATCCTCAATGGTTATTAATCTTGCAAGAAATCAATTGAAACAAAAAATCCCATAAATAAAAAAACTGAATTGTAAAATATCATAATTATCTTATAATAACAGTTAGGAACAACGTCTAGGTGTTAATTGAAATCTTTACCGTTCAATTAATTATCATATAGTATAAATCAAGGATATGTTTGTTCATAAATCTAACAAGTGATGACTTTATTTGATGGCGTTTGATTAATGTACCGAAAGTACGCAATTCGAAAGAGGTATTTCAGTGATATGTGTGGTCTGAGTGGGAGCACCAGTGAGTGGGAGCGTCTGTCCAGGTGCACCAACCTTCCCACACCGGGGAAATTAAATCATCTGGAATTGCGCCATTATCTTTAGATTAAGGTTATTACTTTTCTTGATTATTACGATTGAAACGCCACATTCGCCACAACTTCTTAAGAACTCCTGCTTAGGATAAATATAATACCGGGGAAACTAGTTGAATACGGTCGGTAGCCAAGCGGTTCGACGGGGGTGCTTTGTTCACTCACTCGAATTTACTGCCGTATTGGTCGGTAGTTCAAGCCCTAGACTGAATGATCGATTTTCACTTGCTATCGTCCAACTTGTGTTAGGAATCACACGTTAAAAGGTAAGACCTCGTTAATCCTTAGCTCGCACAAGATTTGCCTTTTGAGGGTTGTCGTTCGTAGGGGTGCGACAGCTGGTTAACGAAAAAACAGGTTTTTAGCATTTTTTCAACGAATTAGTGAGCTTTGGGATATATAAAAGTAAGTTCATAGCTACAAGGAAATTTTTTTTGAAACAACTGTCACAGCCTCTCATGTCCGTATCGATTGAAAATTTCAATATGTTTGTCAACAGGAATCTAATATATTCCCACAATAGTCTGTCAAATAGTTTTTGGCACAACTTTGTATGTATCCAACATACGATAATCTCTAGATATTCATCCGTGAGATTATGTCACTAACAGTAAAATGTTATGAAAACTTCAGTACACAAATTGGAATACATAAAATGTTTCGGAGGATATTTAATTGAGATTGCATATTGAACTTGCTTATCCTCTGAAAAATGAAAAAAGTGTTAGTGATCTTGGAGTTGGGAGAACATCACTTTAAAAAATTATTGATTTATCATGGGATCATCTTTCAAATACTCACCATGAAGAAATAAGAAAACCTGCCTGTGAGCAAAATTTCGTTGAAGTGAAATATTTCCCGACTATGTAAATTTATTCGGCAGAATTTCGGAGTTATGATATTCACATTCCTGCTTTCCGAAGAGAAATGTTTTTATTTTCGTGTCAGTTACATTACATTGATGGGTAGGGTAAGGGCGAGGTTATCTGAATTCCAGGGGTCGACTCCGCATCTCACTAATGGAAGTTGTTTAAATAGAAGCATCCTTCTCTGTCGTTAATAGCTCACCGAACGAAATGGAAAACAACTTCAGTGGAAACAGCCCTCATTTTCACAATAAAGGAGACGATAACGTTTCGCCACCACCTCAGCAATTTTCTCGGCAATAACGTGAAAATTCAAAACGACAATCTAGCCTCTATTATAGATTTGAATGGATCTGGAATTGTTACTCGGTAGTAAAATTAAAATCTAAGCTCTTTCTGAGGATTGACCGTGATATTGTCATTAGTGAAATAACAATGTAGTTGTTTGAAGTTTTAAATACAATCAAAATGTTTTGACTTATTGAATTTATCTGCTTCGTTGGCCTACAATTAGTTTCCATGCTGTTTTGAACGACTGGCATTGATATTACTATTGTTGAACTAATTGTATTGCAAGTTTTCAAACAATGTTTATGGTAAGTACATTTTTTGGACTTTGTGAATCTGAATATGAAGGAAATGTACCACACGACTTTTCTCTGTAAAGCATTATTCAAAGAGAGTAGATTCTTTGATTTATTAGTTTTCACTAGATGATTTAGTGATTGCTGTACCCTATGTTAATAAGCGATTCACTGGACAAACTTTACGCCGACATGAAGTAGATGTATCGCACAACGTTCAGTATTTTCCAATACAGAATTGAATAAATTCTACATCTCCATTCATGGGTTGAAACATCAAAATTTGATGGAACTTTGAATTCCTTTGAAAGCCAAGAGAAGCAATAACACAAAAAATTCCTCAACAACGATATCATCATATAATGTCACGTTACCTAATCATTCTTCATTATTTCATTCCTCAAAATGAAAGGTGGAAAGGATATATTTGTTTCGACGTACACATATATAAAAAATTTAAATATCCCCAAGCAATTATTCTAAGCCTGAGCGACGGTGCATCAGTCATTCAGATAACCTTTTGGACCTCGTTCAACTCAAATCCGGTCTGACTCGATCTCTCGTAACGATGAATTGACAAATATCAAGAAATTTCCGAGAATTTAACTTCTAATCGATGTATACTTTTTTTCCATCGGTGTCGATTTCTTTATTTTTCTTCGAGTGGGCCTGAACCTCGCATTCAGATGTTAGATAAGATGGCAGTTACCTGCAGATGTTGATGTCCATGGGAAACAGTTGGGGATATTGTACGATAGATCGTAGGTTTATGAATATGTTTGATTCTGTGAAGCGAGTTTTAGGTTTATGAGTCTGTTTGTAATGTATTGTAGGTGTGATAGTTTCAACTTCTATAGGGTGTACTTTCTTCTGGACTTTTTAGAACTTTGAGAAAATTAAACAATTATGTAGCAAATGGCTATGAACTCGAGATCGGGGAAAAATACGTAGGTAACAATAAAAAATGTATCTCGATCCCGGATACCGAAGTTTTACCGATTCATTCCATAGTTCAGCTTCGCCTGATTATTCGTTGTTACCTCTGCCGGCACGGTAAAAAAGGCCATCATTTACGATCACACGATGACGCGAGCTAATGCACCAGTAATAAATTGAGATTTGTGCGTCAGATATATTTGAATATCGGGCCGTACAGATGTGCATTGCCGTGTTGTACACAATTACACATTGTGGTGACATTAGTTTAATTCAGTGCCTGCTAATGAGAGTTTACGAGCAAACCACGTGAACGCCACGCAACGTCGACTTTCTTTTATTTTTCTATTCACTTCGGTTTAACGTTTGCTGTCCGGTTAGTTAGCGAAAAAGTTATGGGTATGCAACATTTGCTTGCAAAGTGCGGTTGGTTATTGCGTTCATTTATAATATTCCCGGGTACTTAGTCATAACTTCAATTTTTCATTAGCCGGCTTTTCCGCCGCAATTGTTTAGACAGTTTAATTGAGTGGATACGGAAAATCGTGCCAGGCGCTGGCATCTATGAATAAATGTTGAACATTGCCAAATACTCCTTCAAAACTATTCAACATTTAACTGTGGCATTAACTTTAACGAATTAGGACTTCTACGCATTTAGATTAGACGAAGTTGCTTTATATGATGGACACTGGATGACAACTTCTTATTTGTATGAGTTTTTATAGTAGCTGCTCAAACACAAACGAAATTGTGCGGTCATCTAGAACTGCGTCAACATTTGAAAAAATGCAAGGCTCCATTGAGTATATTGAATAATATGAATGTTCCAGAAGATTCTTATAATATAATGTAACCATATTATACTGACGATTAGTTTATTTGGTCAGTGACCTTCCAGGTCAGATAGCTCAAGTGAACCTCTACTAAATACAGTCCGAATCGCGGAGGGGCAAGCACAAAGTATGTACTCTGCAGATTTATTCATATTACAAATAGAGACGACATATCAAATCTTCCTACATTCCAAATTTATTCATATGGTTATTCCAAACGACAGTAAAATGTAAGTAGGCCTGTTGAACAACATCCTGGTGGACTTTACCAGAAGTTTTTAACTCTTTTTGCAATCTAGATATTAATTTTTTTAGTTGGAAAAACGTTTAGTGATATCAATGACAGTTTCTGATCCGATGAAATCACTTGCAGCGTCCTCTCTTGCCAGGTTCATTACCGTCTCTGCTAATTTGACCAGGAATGTATAGAATAAAGTTTTATCGAGTATAACATTATTTATTTTTACACATTCCCACGATTTTTGTTACTCCACTGTTTTTTGTAAGAGAATGTATTTTCTAATATACCCTGTGTATTGTGTATTGTTTGGTGGAATCTGATGTTACCAAAAGTGAAAACAAAAGTTTACTTCTTGTCAGTCGATGAAAATAGGAAAACACATTTCCGTATGACAAGCTGAAAAGCTTGTCAGAGCTTTCAATGCAATCAAATTTATGTTCTCCGCTGACCCATATGGAAAAAAAAAACAAATCCATAAATACCCTTTCCAATTCGATGTTGTTCCGATAAAAATAACGGTGGTAATAAATGCATCGACTTTCATCGGAAAACATTTTCTAGTCTATCAATCCCAAAACAATTACGATCCATATCGAGCGCTAAGTAATTTTGGAAAAGTAAACAGGACCATTACGATGCCCATCTGATATCAATTTGGAGTAAGTAATGAAAGCCCCCTTATGTAAAAACTGTTACAATAATTGAAAGCCGACTGGCTAATGAAGAGTTTGCGCTTCTTTGCTCGCATTAGTGACGATAACGGTCCTAATGACTTAATCGATAATTGTTCATTTGCTTCATATAAAATTACAAATGTTAGGTTCGGATGAGGGAACAACGGGCCGTCGTTAAATGGGCATTACGACACCAGCTGATCCTGATGGTTGATAAATTTCCACTCTATCAGGGGAAAATACAAAGAATATATCTGGTTTGATTGGTTTGTAAACGGCTAAAGTTCTACTGGAAAACTGATAACTGATGAGACTCACTTAATGTATGATATATTCGAGAAGACATTTCTCTAAACCTTGAAATTCAGATCAAGATATGACACACTGAGCTCCACCTCCCAATGCAACTATCAAAATCAGAAATGGTCTCATTTCACCAATGATTTCAAAGATCACTCTATCAAAAGTATAGAATTTGTAGGTCGAGTATAAAGAGGACAATATCAAGCGCTGTTGTACAAAAGAAAAAACAGTTTAAAGAAAGTACCCTCAAGTATTTTGCATTCCTTCCAACCTAAAAAAACTCTAAACTTTGGCTGCCCACATCACTACTGAAAGTAAAAGATATATATTATATTAAGTAGTACACGTCGGAATACACGGTTTTCAACGAACATACTACAGTGACATTTTCACATTGTTTGAATGTTTAGACTACCTTTTGGACTAAAAATCGCCCCGTGACCATTCAAAAGTCATTGTTCCCCATTTCACTACACCAAAACTAATGAATCACTGATTATTTAGTCAATCTTCGAATGGAAGAAGAACGAATGAGCCTAAAAAGTGTTGAAAAACTCACCAGGATCCGAGGCGTCCAAACTTTGCTGCGATGCGGGTGGTTGGGAGAGAGGTCCAGGCGTTCCGGGCGATCTGACGTCATCGTTCACTGGCCCTCCATATGATAACGACGACGAGGGAGGTCTCTGCAATCAGAAACAATACTTAGGCATAAATGATGATATCTTATCAGTTCGCCTGCGAAGGAGAAATGGTCAAAGGGGAAAGGAAATTTCATCATTTTTGAGGTTAGATTGAATGACTCGAAAATGGTTTCCTTTGGATAAAGGTGTGATCCCTATCTAGATTAATATTCTCAAGCAGTATTATCGCAGAATTTTGTAAATGTTCACCATTGTCAAAGGCATTCAGCTAACATATTCATTTTGGAATGGGCCATATTGTAAAATGATTTGATCAAACTGTACATATATAACTATTTGTGATGATTATTCAAAATAATTGATAGGGACCAAATCATTCATATTTTCTTTATTCTTTTTATGCCACTGTGGTTATAAATTGTTTCTCATAGCAATGCAACATTTGTATATTAGTGATACAAGGAGCAAATTTGAAATCAACTTTTTAGAATTGTGGAAGGCTTTCCTACAATTATATTCCTTTCAACTAATCAACTATATCAAGTCCTGAACTCCCAACGTATTCTAATCCCTCATTTCCCGTCGAATTTGATAAAAACGCGGTTTTCGAGCATCCAGCAGATACATAATATACAAAGAGAGGGATCACATACCGTCTAGCAGTGGTCCCAGTCCCGGGGGTATGAGACATGACACTTCACTTTGGAGTGACGGAGGCCTATGCAAAAAAATATTGAAACACGACACCTCTGCTCCACGGCTCTGGATTCGGAGAACCCTCTTTATTAAAGGAAATATTCATGAAGGAGGGACTGCGCCGACGAAAATAAAAATAATGTCTGGTCTGGTGAGACCAAAAAGTGAAAACGGATGGCTGGGTTGGATAAATGGTCTCGGTGGGGCTCAATATGGTGATCAAATAAGTCCAATAATAATAATAATAAAAATCGAAATGAAATACAAAAGGTAATATCTACTATTAAGAATTGTTCTGAAATAAATGAAAATAATGTTTCGAATGTAAAATCATATGACTATGTTGAGGACATTTATCAGAAACATCAAACTCAAGAATAGAAATCTCACAAATAGGAATGTCTATTGAATATGATCCAATGCCCGTTGCGGTATTAACTAGGGTAGATGATTCTTTCCGGCAATAATTTTCCGAATTCCAAATTTGAATAATTTTTAACATACGAAAGTTGGATGTTCCGTATAATGTAGTTATTGAGATTTATTGAATTGGTTTTTATTTGAATATATAATCTCTATAAATGAAATAACCGGGCAGTTGGAATTGTTAGAAAAAAAATGTTTGTATTTCCCTCTCGTTGTTGGAAAGAAATGATAAATTACACTCATAACAGGCGGTGGGGCAACTTCACGGTTCATTAAAATCAGCAGTTGGAATATCAATTAACTCTACCGGTACAGCACCTTGTATATGTTTTATTAAATATAACTAGGTGTGTAAAAAACGCGTGAACGAGTTAGGAAAACACACACCCCAGCCAAGTTGAGTGGAACAAAAACTTCCTACTTCCGGTCAAGGCATATGTCGATACATATGCCTTGTATTACTAGCAGAACACTGAATATTTTGAACACCCCACAGAAAGATGGTTGAAATGAGAAAGATGGACTTTCCAAGCAAATATTGAATTCTGAATTGCTTATTTTGGTTTTCAATCCAAGTACAATACAGAAGATTCTATTTTATTGAAAAATCGTTTGAGACTCTCTTGAATCTCAATTATTCTGTAGTTGTGGTATATGTATTTGACTTGAGGAAGAAAACTGCAAATATGTTGTAGAACGTGTAATGAACCTAATTTCTACTCTGCAAAAACATATCCTCACAGAGTTGGTTCCGGGATTTCCTAAAAGGAAATGTTGAAAATAATAGCTGTATGCTTTAGATTTGGTACTTGGATTCACTCGTTGAAAAACAATTTGAAATTATCCTTTCCAATATTCATTTCATTAAAAACCTAAGTAGTCCATATTATGGAAGAAATATAGAATTATCTGTTGGTAAGTAAAGTAACTCTACTCATTGAGAAATAACAATTTCTTACGGAAAAAGCTTTATTAGCTCTTTTGAAACAAATCCCACTTTTCAACTCATGAAAACATTTGTGGATGTTTTATTTTTGACGTATTGGTTGAATAGCATTGATTGTTGGGGGTTTTATAGGTAGTCCGATTTTACGACTACCTTTCGACCTGAAAATACCCCATCACTATTCACCTCATAGTAGAGTTTTAGAATCTACTCGCAGAAATTAAGTCGGAAGCTACTAAACTAAGAAAAATCCTCATACAATAGTTTTATGTGACTGCGTTACGTAACACGCTACGGCCCATTCGATGAGGTGCGACAAAAGCAAAAAGCGGCATGTATATATGCGACCGAACGATGGAATAATGGGCGTAAAGTAGCGTTTAGGTTTAGTCAATTTGACAACACAATTAGCTCGTAAAAATAATGCGAAATCTGCTACAGAGTCTGTCTAGTGTACAGTTACGGCTATTGTGCGATCGTAACATTTTTATGGTTCTCATGAAGCGCTGCTAAGAATGTGTGTTCGAGTGTATCGTCTGAGGCGCACGTTCCTCAAGAATTGCCACGTTGCCAAATCTGTGCAAGGTTGTAACAACTCAGAAGACTCAAATATTGTGTATCAACAAAGTTCAGCACTTCGAAGATATACCTCATTGGTAAAAGCACTGAGACTAATAACAAAGTTATTCCAATCTGCAATGGATTTCATCAGAGTTGTCGAGATGGACTATAAATGCATGTTCAAGACATAGTAATCCTCAAAAAGAATGATCTTGAGTGATCAAAGTGAGCAAGGCGTGGACGCCATCTATGGGTTCGACAAAAAAACGCAAAATCAGTTAGTTCTTTCAAGGAAGATTTTCGATGGTTATCGACCATCTTTCATCCTCTTGTGGAAGCAAAGAAAAAGATTTCGTTATGCAGATATCATTGCATCGACTGTTAATAACATTTTTTCTGAATCAGTATATGGCTTTTTTGCTGCTAACCTCTTCCTTTTGTTGATTCGGATTAAGAATGAGTTTTGCATTTGTCTTAAGCCAGAGAGATTTCGATTTTGATCATCTCGGTCTTCATACTAAGTGATACTAATTGATACGAAGGGCTTGCACCAGTCCACGAAATTAATACCTAAATGTTTTAGCAGAAGGAATAATTGCAGAAGGCAACAGCGCTTTCTCGGTAGTTTTTGTGTTTTTCCTGTATTTCTGCTAAAATAGATGACAACATCATTTCAACAAAATGAAATGGTTCATATGAATTGTAGGTATAAGATTTTATGTCGAAACGTACGAGTAATTTGAAAAAGCATTCTTCAAAATGTATTATGACGTATATGAAACGACGTATATCAACCAAATTGAAGTTTTTAATGAAATTTTAGATGCCCTTTCCCAATGCTCATTATATGCCATCTCAAACTCGACATGACATTATTCGATCTACCAAAAGTTTTCGAAGTGAACATCACTCTTGCTAGTTTAGAATTTTAGGTATATATTATCGTTGCGAAAAGAATAAAGCATTTCGTTTACCAAGTTGGCATCATCAGTAGGTGATTTAAACTCAGTTTATAGCAGTTATAGTCAGTAGCTTTACCAGGAATTGACTTTCCAAGTCCTTATCGAGACTCACTTCCAAGTTATCATTGAAGAAAGCAAGCAAGAAATGTGGTAG
>WOGM01000103.1:0-17091 GCA_015342125.1 Leptinotarsa haldemani | reverse complement strand
GATGACGTCACAGTCTGCCTGAATAAGGGCTACCTCTTGTGTGTTTCATTTACTTTGAAGTTGATATTGTTTATTGGAAAATGTTGTTATAAAAAC
This sequence comes from Leptinotarsa haldemani, assembly GCA_015342125.1. NCBI lineage: Eukaryota > Metazoa > Arthropoda > Insecta > Coleoptera > Chrysomelidae > Leptinotarsa > Leptinotarsa haldemani. The sequence goes on along the minus strand of WOGM01000103.1, from coordinate 16,995 downwards.
ATAATTCAACTTCATATTCATGATGATTTGAACCGAAACAATGTTAAACATTCATATACAAACTATGATGCTGATTACATACACAATTAGGACATATGTCCAATATGGATTTTGAAAGAGAATCAGCATTGAACCAAATATCAGTTGTTATTATTTCCGTTGCATTGTCATTCATGTGTTACTGCTACGTTCGGAAACATAAACATTGGAATTTAGATGGAAAACAATTCTGTTGGTAAACGCTGCCCTCATTGGAAAACGCCCGGATGGAACTGATAGTTTCAATAAAATTGGTTCACTGGCTGAATGTCTCTCGGTTGTTATTCCACCTCTGTGTAGTTTCCTGATATTTCGAATCCAAATATTGGGATTACATGAGAGTGTGTTCGGGTTCTCTGATCATGTCAGTGTGATAAATATTTTTATTGTATCGTGATGCTTTTTGATCAACAAATATTCAAAATTTGAAGTATAAATCAAAACAAATCAAATCGAAATGAACATTTTGGAAAACAAAGAAATAATGCCTAATTCTGAGAATCAGTAGCAGCAGACCATTAGTTGATTAACCTTATCAACGTATACGCTCACTTATAAAAAGGTATAAAGCATCACTTCGTGATGAATAATAGAAAGGAAAAAACATTAAGTGTTCGGCCTAGGAAAGCCGATTAATTTCAGTTTGCAAACAGATTCATTTATCTTTGAGGACAAAACACAAGCACTACAAGAATATTCTTGAGGCGCTCTCAGAGCGGTGCCTGTACGGAAGCGCAACCCGAACTCGAACCTAACCCAAACTTTCATTTTTTATCGCTAGATGGCGCCACTACGAATACCTAATCTAATAGGCCAACCCGAAGCCAACCCGATAGCCCAACCCAATAGCCCAACCTAATCCGAACTTCCATTTTCTACCGCTAGATAGATGGCGACACTCGTCAATAATACTTTTTCCCTTCGCCGATAGATGGCGCCACCGTAAATTTCGAAAAAATCGATATTTTTCTTACGTAGATTCACCTTTTTACCTCTTTTTACCCCACCCAGGGCCCCATTATCCTCACGGTTCCCGATAGCTTGTCGGGTTGGTGAAAAATTATAGAAATTTGAAATACATTAATATTTTTCTAAAGTAGATCCACCTTTTTGGGTTGTAGCGATTCACATTGGATTTGAATCCCTGGAAATTGAATTCATTTGGAAAAACGTTCTCAGGAAGTTTATTTTACATAAACGTAGTTCTCTAGACGAAAGAGTTCTCAAACAGGTGTACTGAGTGAAACCTCAAAACGATGAGAAGCAACAGTCCGTCGCGTATTATTTATAATATGTACCCCTCTTGGTGGAATCAAATGGGTCAAGTCACTTGAACACCTTCCATGGAAGTATCTATAGAAGAGAGGCAAACCTCCAAGCTTTCTTTGATGTTCCAGACTATCAATGTACGTGATGTTATCGTTTCCAATCAGGCGGATGGCTCTTTTCCGGATGGAATCCAGCAACTTCAGGTTACGTTTGGGGGCAGAACTCCATGCATGAGAACAATCATCCAAAGAAGGTCTGATCTGAGCTTCATAAAGCATCAACAGTTGCTGAGGTGTGTACAGTTTTCTCGTTCGGAATACTGTTTCAAAATTTTGGGAGGTAGCGTTTGCAATTCCAGGGACATGATTGTGCCGAGACATATGGGTGTCCTTTCAACTCACAACAAACTCATCGAAGCAGAAAGCGTAATTATCTGACCTGACATTATTATATCCGGTTGGGAGACTTTTACCTTCTTGCAGAAAACAGAGTTTTTATGTCATTGAATTGAACCTGGTTACTTTCACCCTAATCTGAAATCACTTCTAGATCCTCATTAAAGTTTGCAACCTCTAGCTGCCGATGAAAATGTGCCTCCGTAGCCGATATCCTGGAATCCAAATGTAATAACGAGGCAAGTGTGCTGTCGTCAGCAAATCAATATATTGAACTCTTGGGTTTTTCCAATGAATCGTCGATACACAATAAAAAGAGGGTTGCAGACAATACGGATCCCTGAGGAACACCAGCGTTGATGGTGAAAGTATTCTAGAGATATCCATCGACGGTCACTTGCAAGGAACGTTCTTTCAGGAAGCTGAAGAGCCATACAAAGAAATGATCCGACAAGCCATAGAATTGCATTTTGGCCAGCAAACCCTCATGCCATACATGGTAAAAGCCTGAGTATGAAATCTTCAATTTTTTTAGTGCTTGATGTTATTTTGTATTATGAAAATTTACAGTTATATTTCCGCCACATCTCTTCAAATTTTATGTTTTGCTTGCACCGTGACCCCCTACCTGGGGTTGTGTGCCCTGAGATAGGATCTTTCCCACATATTTTCTATGTGTAGAAGCTAGAATCTCAATTCCATCCTCCTCCACTCACTTCCGAGTGGCCCTCAACGTGATGCTCGGCACTTCAACAAGATTGACTCCTGATTTCTTTTCGATCGAAAGTCAGCCTTCAGGTACTTTTACTTTCCTATTTGATTGTGTTTCAAACTTGGCTCCACTGTGTACGTAGTGTTTGCATGGTGCCGCCCCACCCTACCTAACCAACGATGAGTGTTGTGTATCGCGAGCTAATGTGTGTGTTTTTGTCAGACTCTGTGGGTGTTTATATCTACATAATTTCAATAATATATTTTGAATGCTTACCGAAACCGTCGATCTCTGGTTCTGTTTTATCGGCCCTATGTACCTCATCCTCTGGCGAAATCTGGGGTCGTCCCTGTTGATTGCGTCGTGGAGATTACTCAGCATTACATTGAAATGTGTCCGGATACGCTCAAGATAGTTTTCAGCGTGGTACTACTGGGTGCTAGGATCCAGGTCCCAGTAGATGTATCGGTTTGGTATATGTCTAGGAGCGTTAACGGCCGCCCGTAGGCAGGAGAACTTGAACGTTTTGATATGACGTCTTTATGTTTCTGCGTACTGGCCCCAGGCAGTGGAGGCATAAAGGATGACGACAGTAGTTCCAGTTTGAGATTCAGGTTACTTCTACGACCTATGATAGAATAGAGTTTTTGTCAAGCGGTTTCCGCCAGCCCTAACCTTTTTCAGACGTGGGATCTGAATGTTAATTTCTTGTGTAGCGTGACTGCCAGGTATCTTTCTTCGTTGGTCCACGGAATCTCATGTCCGTTAACAACGACGTATCCTTCCAGGTGTATCTTCCTCCATGTGAACAGAATTTTCTGACCCTCGTCAGGGTTGATAGTGATCTTCCACAAACTGTCACATTGCTTTAGTATATCCGCTTGCTGTTGCAGGTATCTTGTAACTAGCGCGTGGCTTGTAAAGCTGTGTCGTCTGCGTAAAGTGCCAACTTGTAGAAATTGTTTTCTGACTTAGGCACGTCTGCTGTGTACACCGAGAAAAGGTATGAAGACAGTCCTGCACCTTGTGAGACTCCTGCTTCCAGAAGTCGCCTGGTAGAAAGTTGTTGTCCTTTTCTGCAAGTCAAGTCAAGTCAAAAACGTTTACTCAATTTTGGGTTATAACATTATAGGTTATATTGGAGTTATGAGGGGGCCCTGCTATAGGCTTATGCGCCTTCAGGGATAATAATCTGCATTGGCATTGTCGGTTTGCGAGGAAAGAGAAAATCAGCGTCTTCATTGGTTTCGAGAACCCGAAATTGGCCATTTTGGCTAGGAGTTCGCCGTGCCGAACTTTGCCGAACGCCTTGGAGACGACGACCGGCAATACCGCTCCGGTGTGGTGTCTTTTGCCCAGGTTGAAACCTTCAATGGCATAGTCTACCATCCTCAGGACTTGAAGTTACGTGGAGTGTTCTGACCTGAAACCAAACTGTTCAGCTATACTATGGAGCTATAGTTCAACCACAGGCTCGATCAACGCCTGCGTATTTTTGATGCTCGAACAATGATACGCGAATATGTGAATGACACATTTAGAAAAGATTGATGTCCCTTTGAGAAACAGACCTTACTCTGTTTTGTGTTTGTTATTCTTGCATTTCTAGAGTTCATTGAGTATGGGTAAAAAGGTTTTGACTTTATACTTCCCTTCATACAAGTGAAATTTTTGAATCATTCAAAAAAATACCCCTTTCTATAATAAAGTTATGTGGAATTCAGATATTTCAAATTATTGGTTCGGTTATAATGCTATGAAAAATCATATATCCATACTTCATTCAGTTGACTTTCATAGCTCTGAAATGAAATTGAAAAAATAAATGAACATTTTCAATTGAAATTCAGGAACTGTATTACATATCCAACAGTTCTTTACCAGTTTTATTTTCATGAGATATAACTACTCATTACATTTATAACGGTGCTGGGTCGATAAACGTTCAGCAATTAATGTTCCACAACAATTTGAAATACGTGCCTTTCCACTGAAAGAGAAATCACTTATTCAAATTCTCAACTTTGCAATCACAAATCATCACCACTCCTATTGTATATTATCCAATTATCAAAACCAATAATATTCATTAGGTGATGATCTCTATTATCCGTTATCTCTATAATATATCTGAAAAAATTTGTGATGAAATTTTACGAGAAAATTCTCAAAAAAACTATACAATAACACAGCTTGACTAATAATTCATCTTCGTATATTTAGGAGTTGCAAGTTATAAAACAACTTTTATGAGGAATTTGTATTGACAGCGTCATACTTAGGGAGAACTCGATAATAATAAGGCAACATTTTTTTCATAAACTGCTCTAAAATAAGTTAGCCTGTCGTAGAAATTACTCGCTTCCAGAGATTCATCAATGCATGCCTTTTGAAAATAGACTATAATGATCTTTCATTGCCCCTGTATACACTCCCCTCGAAATTAATCCATTACAGAAATAACAAACAAGTTTTAGATCGAACTTTTTTCGTGAAATGTTATTTCAAGCTCCCAGACCAAAAGGGAACACACAAAGTTTTCCTAATCCTAGAAAAGATTAAGAAGCAACAACTTCCTTCAGAGACAGTTTCCAAAGTGCACTAAGATCCTAATCTCTAAATGTAACAAAAGAGAATCCAATTCGCACACTAACCTCGAGTTCCTGTATGAACTCTAACCTTTGAAAAAATATTTATACAAGAAACGAATAATTCGGCGCTACCAACAATGACAGAAAAGGGTTTTTTTCGTACATCTGCTTCGGGGGCTAACTCACTATGTGACAATGCTACCAATCCTTATTTTGGTTTCGCTTATCGGTTGTTGAATAAACAGACCTGGTACACGTGGGAAAACAACTGGGATGATTGTCATTTTCTTTGATAACTTGGTGTGGTTTATAATATTTTTCGCTAAAAGTCCTAACTATGAATTTTACACAAAAATTAACTTAAAAAGCTACACGGCACTCAACGCAATTTTTGAACAGAAGAATTGAAACGAATGGAAAAAATGCATAATGGAAAACAAAAATGTAAAAACTCTCCTTGACATTTTGTTCTGCATTATTATTCACTCATCGAATGGTGAACATCTGAAATATCTTTTCATGCTTCAAGAAATATGTATTTCTAGATGTTTTCATATATTTGTATGAATTGTACAATGAAGCGAATTATGAAATTAGCTTTGCTATTTTTCCTCTGAAGTCCTTCTTTCACAAAATAGAAAATAATATTCCCATTTCCTTGAAGCTACTCACTGTTTTTGAAAAATCTGCTTACAATACAGGGTTATAGAGATACGAAGATGATTGAACTGAGGCAAAGTTGTGCATTTACCTGATTACCAATATGCCGTTGAGAAAGTTCTGAAATTCTGAGTACATCCGAAGATATTCCAAAAAAACTAAAATTTCGGAAAATGGGTTTTATTTTTTTCTGGCTTCATTTTTTGAAGGATTCGAAAGTAAATTGCACTTTCACATTGCCCATTCTTCCCTGCTACATAATATTGTTTTCAGATCCGCTATATTCGTTATCCGACGTTTCGTCTCCCAGTCCTCATCATCAACTTTATTTTTTCTTATGAGCGTCACATTGGATTCTTTCTTTTTTGAATAGAACCAGATTTTATCTTTACAATTATGTATCATAAGTTATCGGTATTTTTCGAACAATTGGAAATATTGAAAAAAATTAACTCTCATCATAATAGGCTATGACTTTGATATTTTTGAATTTGACTTTCAATTTGTTACACTTAATGACATTTTGTTATTGTACAAGTCCTAGAATTTTTGGCGGAAAATGGCTTTCACGAATGAAAAAAAAATTAATACAAATTCATTACAAATACGATAGAAACAGTGGTAGGACAACGGTTTAAAATGTTATAAAATACACATATCTTAAAAATTGCATCCAGATGATCCCAAAAGTTAATTAGAATTTTTTAATTGGCTAATAAGAAGATCTGATTTTCCTCTTTTCCTTGAAAATGTAATTTGGACGCGTGAAAGCACTTTTACGAATTGTGGGAAATTCAACCAAAATAACGAACACATTTGGTGCATAAACAACACCAGGCAGTTCAGAGAAATTCAACCTCAAGTGCTATTTATTATTAACGCATGGACAGGAATTTACAAAGATAGAATTTTGAGTCCTCATTTTTTTTATGGAGTTCTGAATAGGGACACCTATCACCAGTAATTATGTCGATTATCGAAGACTATTTGGATGATCTACTTTTGGCTAACTATAACATCTAGTTTCAACATAACGGTGCTCCTCTCCACACTACGAAACGAGTATCTAATTACCTAACTGAAAGGTTTGGTAATAAAAGGATAAGGAGTAATGAGCCGGTGAGGTGGCCAGCGAGGTCTCCAGACTTAATTGTTATTGACACATTCTTATGGGGCACACTGAGAAATAGCATTTATGGTTAGGAGAGATATCAATTTGTTGAGGACCTTCAACACATCATTGTTGAGTTCGGAAGATTGAGGAGAAGGCCAGCATTTTCAGCATTTGCTGTGATTCACTTTTGTCTTTACATTTTAGTTAATTATTATCATCCGTTCAAAGTTATATTTTCATTGAAGAGGGCACAATGTCTAATTTACCTCATACCTACACACCTCATTTATCAAATTTTTATTGTTGATTCTGTCTCCGTATTTTTTCAATGGCTTTTTAAACGAACCAAACTCGGTGAGATTTTGATCCAATAACTTGAACATAGTTCGATGTGTTTGGTCGTCTTTCGGAACACAAGTTTAAATACATTTCCGATGTCCTAACACTGTTTCTATCTTATTTGTGATAAATTTGTATCATATCTCTTTTTTCTTCAATCGTGAAAGCCATTTTTCGCCAAAAATTCAATGACTTGACATCAAAGTCAAATCCTATTATGATAAGAAATAACTTTTTTCAATATCTACAATTTTTGAAAAAGGAATGATAACTTATGATACATTATTGAAAAGGTAAAATCTGATTCTATTCGAAACAGAAAGGATTCAATATAGCCCCCATGAGAAAAAATAAAGTTGATGATGTTGGCCGAACGACGAAACGTCGCAGAGCAAATCTGAAAATATCGTTATGTAGCTGGAAAAATGTGGTAATGTGGAAGAGTAATTTATTCTCAAATCCTCCAAAAACTGAAGCCAGAAAAAATTAAAAAGCATTTTCCAAAATTTCAGTTTTTTTTCCGGATATCCGGATATACTAGGAATTTCAGAACTTTCTCATCGGCATATTGTTAGTCGGGTGAATGCGCAACTTTGTCCTGATTTATCCATCTTCGTTTCTCTCATAGTTTCCGAGATCCCAATGGTGAGGATCGAATTTGAAACACGCTGTATACGAGGTTTGTTCACAAGATAAGGAGAATATTCAAATTTCATCGGTTACGTACATTCAATCAGCGATATTTTCAGGTTTTTCAAGGGTTCAGCTGTTTAACATGTCCAATTTGTTGGTGAGAGATATAAAAGTTAGAAGTGTTTTGCGTGTTAGACGGTTTTCTGCTATCGAGAAAAATGAATTGAAGAATTTGCATCCAATTTCGTTCAAAAACGGAATTGAGTTCTCAAAAACACTTGAAATCATGAAAGTGGCATACGGTGATTGTAATCTGTACAAGTGGTACAAGCTTCTCTTAGAAGGTCAAGAAGATGTGAGTAATGACGCTCGCCCTGGACAACCCAGTACATTAACAACCGATGAAAATGTTGCGAAAGTGAAAAAAAAATATTGTAGAGAATCATCCAATCACTATTGGAGAAGTTGCTGAGGATGTCAGCATATCGATGGGCTCATGCAATTTTTTCGGAAATTTTGGGCGTGAAGCGTGTGGTAGCGAAACTAAAATTCGTCCTAATGGAAGAGCTCAGGAGAGCCAAGACCATGAAATCGAATGTTGAGATTTTGCTCACTGTTTGCCATATGACCGTTCGGTCTATAAGAAGTATTGCTTCGAATTGGTATTTGTGAAAACTTGTATTGTGAAGAAACAATTCATGGCTTCTACAACACGATAATGCACCAGCTCACTAGTCGTTGCTTGTTCATGATTTTTTGGCAAAAAACAGCACCGTAATCAAGTTACGCCACCGTATCCACCAGATTTGCCCCCCTGTGGCTTTTCATGATCATAAAATCGGAGAGACCCATGAAAGAACGGCGTTTCGCGAAGATTGAAGAGATAAAATCCGAATAGCTGAGAGAGCTCAAGGACATACCTAGAAGTGCATATTGGAACTGCTTGGAGAATTGTAAAAAACAAGTGCATTATATCTGAGGGAGACTACTTTGGAGGGTTTGAAGTAGAAACTGGTGAATAAATCAATATTATTTTAGAAAAATTGAAAATTCAGCTTATTTTTTTCAACAGACCCAGTAGAACAGTTGAAATGTTATTGAATTCTTCATATAAAATACTTTACGGCTTATTTCTACATAAGTCATAATGAAGTTTTCCATTCAGCTCAATATAAAATAAGTCGTAACGTCAGACCAGATGCACAATGGAAATTCAATAATTTGGTCTCGGTTTTTATCTATTTCAACATTAATATATTTTTTTGCAAATGAACAATACTCCAGAAATTTCATACAATACCTATATGAAAGTAATTTGGTTCCGGAAGATCTACTTGCCTTCTGATCTGACTTCCTAATTAGTTCGTGGGGTACCCCGTGGGCGATCTTGAAGGATGCTGTTTTGGTGACAGATATTGATACATACATTTAGCGGAACACACGGTTTTTTTGCGGAACNGAACACTTCTTTTCTCGAGCACACTTCCTCCTTGTCTCTCATATTCTTCTATGGTTGCCGGCCTCCGCGCGTGCGTATAAGGTCGGTGTCATGAATGATTGAAGGTAAGCGATAATAATAATAATAATCATAACTGAGCCCACATATAGTAACAGGTGAATACCGAACAGTTATGATAGGTCTTTTTCTCCCAAGTTATTCTTTGCTTGATCTACACATTTCGATTAAATTTCATTTTGAAGTCAATTGATTTCTTCGGTTCTTTGGAGGATTTTACATTTTTTTTTGTATAAAGATGGAAAAGTGGAAGAAAAACCTTTTTTTTCCATAAATTATTCTCTTATTTCGAAACATCGAAGTCTGCCATTGAGAATGACAGTGTTCCATTTAAGTGGAATATTACCTCTTTCATTATCGATATTGTGTAGCAATCCTCTGAATGATATTTGAATCAATTCCTCAACGAATATTGAGAGAATAAACTGAAAAATGAAACGTGTTTTCTTATGACTCAATGTTCATTGAAAGTAGTCAATCAGAAAGTATATTTTCTTTCGTGTGATTCTATGTTTATATGAAAGTTGTTTCTAAAGGGCTTTTTCTTTCAGTGTGTATCTAAAAGTCAGTTCTTTGCTTGATTTACATATCTTTGGAGTTTAATTTAAAATCGATTGCTTTCTTCGTTTCTTTGGAGGTGTTCAACATTTTTTTTTGTATGAAAATGGATAATGGAGAATAGAAATGGAGAAAATGGAGAACTTTTCCTTTCCAAAAATTCAGTTGTGATACATTTATTACGTAAATGAGTGATTGAAAGATTTTTAGTGAAGCCAAATTACTCGTGTAATATCTATCTCAATGAGACTGAAAACAAATCCAGACATAATTTGTTTTTACATAAAATTTTTCTCATGGAAATTTTCACCCTCTTGGTGAAGACAGCCATCTGCTTCTAGAGTGGAACCTGTTACTTCATTAATCGTCGATTATTTCGACACCCCTATATACTTCCCCTTTCTGTCGTCATAATCATCGCTCCCTCTCTATTTATCTTGTTTGACAATTGCCATTTTCTATTCAGTAATCACCTCAATCCGGAGGTACTTGTTAATATATACTATACAACCCACAATCTATAAATTTTCATATCTCATCTTTTGTTTTTCGAAATTTTGTTAATCAATGCAAATATGTATTTCTGTTAATGAATCAAAAACGTTAAAAAATTGAGATATTTGAAATGAACTTCATGACTTTCTTCAAGATCCTATCGGAGACATCAAGAGAAGAATGAAGAATAGGACAACTACTTTGATTGTTTGAGTAATTCTGACCATCATCTTAGACATATTCGTTCAGGGATGTTATCGTATATGATTTGTTTATATTTCAAATATTTGCTAAAAGAGAAATATAATTAATTACTGTACTTTGCCTTCCGTCGTTTAATTTCATTAACACAATTTTGTTTTGGTTTTCGTATTTGCATTATGAATAAATAAAGTTTATTTATCATTCTATGACAGATGATAAATTATATTCTTCCCTGATATATTCGGAAGGGCGTGTCAGCATCGTTAACCATTGAGCACTCCGTACATCATGGGGTATGTGATCATTGGATCCAACAACCATGTGCTCTGAGCAGACGCACTGATCCTTCTGCAGCCTTCTGCATTTATCCGCCACCGATTTCTGCCTCAGTGAGTCAAGCCGGCATGATCTTGATATTTTATAGTAGATACGGCAATATTCACCAAGGACTCCAATAATAAGAACTTTCGTCTCAACAGAAATGTCTGTATAGAGTATGCATAGGTAGTTCAAGTACAAATCATTGTATTTTATTGATGTTTCCCCATTTATAGGGCGATATTCAGGCCCCCCGGATAGTTGACAGTAAAGCATTCTCAGGGCCGCGTTATGTTGATAGATATAGGCTGAGACCACATATTGAATAATAGAACTGGCGGATACTTGATGAAAATCCAAATTAGAAAACTAATACAGTTTATTGTATGATTTTCACTATGAAGGGTTTTACAAATACCGCGACACGTGTTTCGCTATACAATAGCTATCTCAAGCATATGTTTGTTATGCCTGTCGGCATGATCAGGTGCAGGAACCTTTATATCCATCACGCGACTACGCTAAACTAGGGTGTTGGAAACACCATTCTGGAAGATTTTATTAGTATCCCACTCCAGCCTACCTGAGGAAAGCGCAGGTCAGATACTGATGAGCAGAGGTCTTCAATAATGTTGAAGGAGGCCCTATGCGTCAGCATACCCTTATGTTATCAGCTGTTTGGGTAGCTGCTCGAAAGAGAAATGCTCGAATTCATTGGTTCCCATATTTGCGGACCATCCAGAGGAAGAAATCCAAGGTCTTTTCCTCTCATGTCACATACCGGAATGAGGAGGTAAATTCATGGAACGGATAACTTGGGATGCAGACTTCTATAGATGTGCGTCATTTTTTGAAACTTCACGTTGAGTTGTTACCCCTCTTGAGTCCAATTCACTACTACAGAAGGGAAAAAGAGTAAGAATGACTAGAACTGTCAGAGTTTGAGCAGATACAAAGAGAGTTCTTCACTGTTTTTACGAGTGGCGTTGTTCCACCTCGAGATTTGGCATCCAAATGTTGAAAGCCTGCGAACTGTACATCCTATGCGTAATCTTCGCATCATTCATCTCTGAAATTGACCGTTGGACTCTTCCACGACTCTCAAGAACTGATTGAGATCTCCAGGGGAATACAGTTTAAGATGATTCATGAGAACAAATGGGTAACCTTTTGCCTCCAGTTTCTGCGGGTACCCCAGTATTTGAGTATTTTTGAGTGCAATTGATGATGATAGTGATATGCAGAGAAGAAGGAGACTCACCTCTTCTGAAAGTGACCCACTCTGTTCAGACTATAATATTACTAGAAGCTGTTAAGGTGGAAAGAATCCGCGCCAGAGTAGTTTTGGTTGTTCAAATCATTTCCAGGCTAAAAATCTTCCCATTTACAAAAAATGAGCGGATTATTGAATGACATCAATGGCAATACAGATTTGCTTTGAAGGACCATAACTGGTGACAAATCATGGATCATAACATCGGAGCCAAAGTCTAATCGTAGTAATGGAAAAGCCCAGGAGAGGCAAGACCATAAAAAGTGCTCCAAGTTCGATCAGATGTTGAGGTTTGTGTGAGGTTGAGTATTTTCTTCGATTACCGTGGCGTAGTACATCAAGAGTTCTTGCCACATGTTGGTACGATCAAGGAGTTTAGTCTTGAAGTTATGCGCCGCTTGCGAGAAACAATGCACTTCTTCATTCGTCATTACTTATTCGTAGCAACACCGTTATCATGCCTCAGCCACCGTATTTACCAGATTTGACCCTCTTTGATTTTTTGTGTTTCCACGATTCATGAGATACATGAAAAAACTGCATTTTACGATGATTGAGGAGAAGAAAAAGTAATCGCTGAGAGAGCTCGACGACATAACAGAAAGTGCAAAAACTGCTACAAAGATTGGAAAAATGCTGACCGAAGGGTATTATATCTAAGTAGGACTACTTTCGAAGAGACAAATAGGATAGATGGATATAGATGAATATATGCAGCTTATTCAATTTCTCTTCAATAAACATCAGAATAATTCATAATTTGCCGATATTTTACTTACCCTAAGGGAAGTTCGAAAATTATAAATGGTGCAAGTGTTAGAACGTGGAGAAGAAGTTTTCGCTAAAACTGCAACACAGCAATCCCCTTGAACTGTATGGACTACCGAAGGATCACACAAGAAGGATATTCCTTTTAGACCAATCATGGCGGGTTGGCTGTCCTTGTTCATCTTTTACTGCCTGAATCACTGTGCATGCTGTTTTTGGCGAGTGCATTGGCTTGGGATGCGAAGGTTGAGCAAACCGGCCATCGGATGTCTGCTTCCACGTAGCCCCGCTGGATACGGGAATCCTAGGGTGTGTGTATCCGTGTCGAAAGAATGAATGACACTGAGCCTATCAGCTGCCTCTATGGAACCTTCGAGATACCGGGCGCCCTCTCGTCGTAATATCGCCTTGTCACGGTAGTGCGGGGCTCTGCCGTGATTAACTTCCTTTCCTAAGATACTCGTGGGACTTTCATGGAGTAAACTTAAAAACTCTTTCTGATGCTAAGTCTACAGAGGAGATGGATGTCGAGCTTACGACTCCAACTACCTTCCTGTAAATTTAGATTAGAAGCGAGATTTCAACTCTCCAACTCCTGATCCAATAAATGAACCTAAAAAAAAAGGTTTTATGGTGCAGCTAGGAAACGACTGAGGAAATGCCAAAAAACGCCTTGCAAAAAATTTTTGATCGGCGTACGCAGAATCTGTTTCAGGTGGAGAAACAAACCTCCTATGAGCATGTTAGCAAACGTTTGCGCTCAAGTGATGATTCACCAAAATCAGAGGCGAAAAAGCCCTGCACGGTAGAATCTAAGACATCGTCAGGTGTAGCTGACGTGCAAAAACCCTCATATGGAAAGTTTGTCGCGGGTATCAAGGTGGGAATCTTGCACCTTGACAATCCGACTACCTCATTAACGATGAAACAGTAGAGCATATACTTTGTGCCTGCTCCGCTGGGGACCGAATCAGGTTTTCATAGTACGGCAGAGCCGTACTCTTACCATCTGACCTGAAAGACCACTCACCATAAAATCTAATCGACTTCGTTAAGCAGCTGGTTTCATTTGGTCGAGTGCGTATAGGTGTGATCTACAATAAACCCTTGCGGGTTGCGGTAGAGGGTCGAATAGATCCACTCACTTTAGACCTAACCTTACCTATATTAATCATCACATTTCCAAAGACACTGTGCCTTCAAAAATCCTACTAACAAACAAATGTTGAAATTTCTCACCATTCAGATAATAAAAATGAATTGAATATGAATTGGAATAAAAATAAAAATTGATATTTTGTTTTTATATCGATGCATTTACCTGAGAATATATCAGGAAATAGTCTTCATGAATACCTCCCGACCTGAAAGTTTTCTCAGATGAATAACCATTTTTACAACCTCAAACTTTGTTATTTTTGAAGGATACTAATCGACCTGAAGGGTTTTCCCTACAACTATTCAGTTTAGAAATATTATATTTCTATATTGATACTTTAGTTTTGTATTATTACTTCTTGTTAGGAAATCAACTTATCATAACTCTATTATCGAGCAGTCGTCCAAAATATGCATCTGCTTGGATTTTTTTTATGTTAATTATCTTATTTCAATTTTTGTTTAGCATTTTTGTATTTTTCCCATCGCATATCATTGAAATGCCCTCTTCTCCTGAAAAGAAAGTGTATTGCCAAAAAAGCAGACGGAACCACTTGGTATGTTTCGAGTAGGTACTCATTGTTAACACTTTTATGAGTTAGAACATGGGCCCAAGTGATTGATCCTCTTTGACTATATTTATGACTCGACCATTGTCATTGAGAAAGTTACTTCCACAAGATTTCTCAGGGGTTTCCGTCGAGAAATAAACCCGCTCTACAGTCTCCTCGCTGATAGAGAAAAGATTCAGCGTAAGTTTCTCGAGGTTACCTTGTAATTTTCTTTCTTCGTATTATGTTTATCATTGTGTTTTGTGTCAATACATTTCATCGTTAAATACGCTGAATAATTATTCACCTATCACCAGTCCTGACAGAGCCCCCATCATTAGATAAAAACATCACAGAGGTTGCTCTCAAGGTATTTAGCTACTGAATACCAATGTTTTCGCTGAAGTGGAAATTCAATTATCAATATTTTGAGGTCTTATTATTACTTTCGACGTTTCTTACGTGTAGCGATAACATTGGCAGCAATAAAACTGACAGCCATGAAATTAACATCTATGCATCATTGATAAAGTTTGATTTGATTCTTATATCGATGAATTCACCTGATAATATTTCATAAAATAATATTCACGAATACCAACCCACCTGAAAATTTTCTCGATAAATTATCATTGAAATTTTGAAGTATTGTGGTATTACTTTCTATAGAACCAAGAATTTCTATTCAAATGAACTGGACACCGCTATTTTGAATTGAGCGATGACCCCGACCATAAAAAATCTGTTTCGCAATCGCCCACTCACATATACTAGTTATATTATTTATCCAACTGAATCTTCATCAAACAATAACAATGAAATATCATCAATCTTAATAACTACATGATTATTTGAAAAGATCTCCGGGAATCATCAATCATCGACAGGGATACAAGAAGGTCGATTCTTACATGGACGATCGAGAGACAAGCGTTTATGAGTTCGTTCAACTTCAAACATTTTGTTTCCCGTCACGACTTTTTGAGAGTAATAAAGAGAGTAGAAGCCCAGAGATTTTCAGCTATCAAGCACGAAATTGACTGGTCGTGTAAACGTCAAAAGAGACGGCTGACAGGTTGGGGTAACTTCTTTACTATAGTGTTTCATTAGGTATTCTGGTGGTAGCTCATTGAAAATTTTAATTTACAAAGAATATCACATGTTTTGCTAAGACAATGGTTTTTTCGTAGTGAATAACGTACTAAAAGTTCATTCTTTCCTATGATATTTATATTTTCCACGTAAGCATAACTGAGACTACTTATTCAGGTGTTCACACGATCATCATTACCTGCATCTACCCAACTTTTATATACATGTGGTAGATCCGTATTTATGATTACCAAGCGAATATTCTTTCAATTCTACATCAATAATGATACTTCATCGGTTTCTGAGAAAACAGGTTAAGTAATGGTGACCTATTCAAATCCAGTTCGTCATTCAGTGAAATGTTTCAATTTTCAAGTTCATTAATTTCCATTGCTTCCAAATGATTCAGCTTTGAACCGGTTTTAAAGATGATTTTCTTCTAAGATATGATTTGAATATACTGCACTTGTTTTCTCATCAACATAGCTCATATGATGTTCTTCGATGCGATTCCTAAATGTTCTGTCAGTTTGACCAATATATACTTTAGAACAAATTCTACAATTTAATTTATAAACAGCTGATTTCTCAAATTTGGATCTTTTGTTATTTTCAAATAACTTTCCCAACGTGTTGCCTGTTCTATATGAACTTTCATTTATTTATTTATTTATTCAACGGCAAAGGAAAACATATTTAACAAAGGGTGAGGAATCACAAAATATTTTTGAATCCTTTTGTCTGATATCTATATTACAATTTACAATTTTACAAAAAATTCAGCGAAGTAAGAAATACAAAATATTAATAAATCCCCATGTCTAGTGACTACATTACTGAATTTTAATATTTTGTTTATTCAAAAATGGAGCTTTTTTCTGTTGTTTGTTCAAAATATGCTGAAGCTCTATAATTTCAGTTTTGATTATTTTACTTATCAATAGGAAAAACGTCCCGAATTGCTTCTGCGTAGACTTTTTGGAAAGTATTTTGTCTGTTAATTCAGCTTTGAATCCGTTATTTACTGCAATTTGCTCAAATATATTGAGTTCTTTATTGAAATAATCTATAGAGAAAGGAATATTGACTAATTTGTCAATCATGCTATTATATTATGCAATTTTTTCTTGAGACGGCAAGATAGGCAAGATAGGCAAGATTGTGAAAGTAATTTAGATTGGTATACCTGTATGCTACCTGTATACCGGCATAACTGTACACTATAAATAGTATTAGCTTAGCTACAAGTACTAGTTTCAATCTTCCTCTTAGAAGATGATCACTTGGTGATCGAAACACGTGTCGAGGTG
>WOGM01000102.1:0-18001 GCA_015342125.1 Leptinotarsa haldemani | reverse complement strand
TTTACGAGTGCTTTTTAGTGCTGATTTCTCATACAGAAACACCTCTGGTTATAAATGTGCTTGGGGTTTTTATATAGCAAAATCTCGAAGATTCTGGTTTGTACCCGTATTTTTTGTAGCTTACGAGGTGAATACTGTTTCCTCTATCAATCTAAAGTTTCGTAATAACTCAGCTGACTAAATAAATAGACAGTGGCTAAGGAAATCCAAAGACTTTCATTCCAAGCACCCACAAACCATCGGAAATCGCGCCGACACTGAGAATTTACAACTGATCTTTTACACGGACAAGCTTCATATCATATAAATTGTGAAATATATTAATGGGTTCGATTCAGTATGAAGTTTATTATTGATATTCATTACTGAATATGTTGTTGAGTCTGTTCATATATTTCATTGAGTCACTGTTGCATTTTTGATCTCATAAAAAAATTGCTATTAGGTATTTGCAAAGTTTGCGGTCGTCAGAATTGGTATGGTGATCATTTTGTCTCTCATCATTTTGAATGTTCCTTGAAATCCTCTCATTTTATATCCATATCATGCCGGTCATGAACAATAACCCTTCATCTTCGAGAGTCCGTTATATCGGAATCAGAATAAATTCATTTGATTTCTCATATTTTAACCAAACATTTTTATCTCAAGTGCATGAAAAATTAATGAATCGCTACCTTGACCATATCAGATTCGGAGTAACGTAATTTTTTGAATTTTTTTCAGCAAAATTGTCTAAATAGAATGATCCAAAAATCCGGTAACCAAAATAATTGAAATATTTACCTATTAGTTTTTCAAAAATAACAGATTCCTTTGAAAATCATCATTGTATCCATGTCATTTGTAAGTATCTTCTCCATGCTTAGTTGAGTGCAAGAATAGCTATGCGGAAATCCTTCAAGAAAAATAAAGGCCATTTAGCGTTAGTATTATCATCATAATCACAAACATTAACTCTTTGGAATCATCTAATTAATGTCCCATCCACAATGAGTCTTCATACCCCAAAGCTACAAATTGATACCAGTATTGAAGACAAATAAATATGCTTTTTTACTTTATAGCTAGAAAGCTTCCTTGTTGAATTCCAGGAATATTTTGGATTTGCATTTATGAACTAACTTACATACTTTTCAGATCAAATTAAGATTATACAAACTATCAGCATTAGTCCCAATGTGAAAAGTCGATTAATTGGAATATCTTGATGCGTCCGAATGCCCTGTCACTTTTTTTGTGAGTGAGTGAGGCATATGACTGCATTAATATTGATGTCTTATTGATGAATTTGAAAGTCTATGTGATATATGGTAAACCTATAAGTAGAATATTGGGTTCATCCTTAGATAAAAAACAAGTGATATCAGCAATATCACTGCACAAAAACCAATATTTGTAATACATTATTGGATTTTTATGTATCTTCGCTAGATACGTAACATATGTAAACCTCTTATTAAGCGAAAAACGACCAACTCCCTCCAAACGGTCATCTCCCGCATTTCAAATATCTCTGAAACACTTTTGAAACACAGAAACTAAACTCGATGAAGAAACGAATTGTTCCTACGCGAGCAGTCGGCTAAAGAAAAGTTGAAACTCAATGTTGCAAAAACAAGCAGAATGGATCTGATATGACATACATTTTCAATGCCGAATAAATCAATAAAATGTGAAATTTAAAATTTTCTGTAATTATTCATTAGTTTTTTTCAAGAATAATGCCAGTAAACAAATAAATATACAATGATAAGATCGCTCGAATTCACGAATTGAGCAAAAAAATTGGAAAATAATATTTGCTTTGATAACTGATATAATACAAGTTATATCTAAATATGATTCTGAATAGAATTTAACGAGTTGTATTTTCAAATGATTTTCGTATGATCTAAAACACCCTAATAAAATAAATCAATTATGTATTCATGCCACCCATCAAAAATAAGAAATTCAATGTTACTGGTAATTTAGATATCCAGTTAGCCAGCGTTTTCTGTAATGTATGTGACAATGTGCTCTTTCTAATGTCAATGGTTTCCACACATAACTTCGTATTTTTGTTAAAATAATCTCAAAATGAATGTTGAACCTAGTTTTGTTATAGCGAACTGTTACCAAGAGTCGATTTTGAAATGATCGATGAATTTTACTTGAAAAATGTGTGTACCGAAATGAAGAATGAAAAATTGAAATGGTAGACGGTATATTTAGTAGGTCCCTTCTATTCATATCACATTCATTTCAGACTTTGTCTTTTATCGAAGGATGGAAAGTTTTGATATAATTTTCATTTTAGCTTGACCAACTGAAGAAAACCATAGATCTATTAGAGTTTCGTTTTTTGGAACACTGAAAAACTTTTTGTCTGGTATGGATGATCTGTTTTCATAACTAGGTATAAAACATATTTTAATCATTTTTGTGGTAGTAATAGTAAAATTCAATCCAAAAGTAACCTGGAGTTTTCGGATTGTAAACTAATGACACGGAATATGCAGCATAATAAGCACCCGCTGAGAAACGTTTTACAATTAGATAATTGTAACAGTTGTATTCACACCGAGTTGACAACAATAACAACAAAAATAGTGTCTGTCAAATTGGATCATCGGATCTGTGATTGGATATTAAAAACTAGTACACTTGGCAACTCCACTCTACACACCATCAATTAGTCGACAGACACGCGGCCAATTTGAATTCTTGTTTTTCAAATTTTTTTCTGCAAATATAAATAGATCTTGGGACCGATTAGGCTTGATAAGTATAATATACCTCTAACTCGAATAATCTATAAGCAAACCAGTATCATTTTCAATAGCATGAAACGAGCCCATTATAAGGATAAAAGAGTTTCAATCATTTAATGCTGATTGTGTCTTGGTTAGCAAAACACGGAATTGAAAGATGATATTTTTGTTCTGGTGTGCTACTTTGTATATTAAATTATCATTCTATAAAACTGGTTAATGGGAAAATCATTCTGAATGAGAAATTATCAATCATAGATCTCATTCAATTAATAATTCATGTATACTTCACTTCATGGAGGTGTTGTATTCAGATGGTAATCTCTTGAGCAATGTATTCAAACAAGAAATACTAAGGAAATCTCTGGAATAATGAGACATTTATTCACTCAGCAAAGCTTCCATTTGAGATACATTTGATGATACGGTGATTATCCAAGTTAAAGTATATCAAGCAATATTTTATGTAAAACCGGAGGGAGTACAAATAGCTAATTTCTGCTGATGATGATGACTTCATGGGATTTATCTATTTAATTATTCAATTTTCCATTTCACCGTTTCATTAAATTTAACGACTATTTTAATAGGAGCTGTTTGGGGTAAACCTTCAAGAAGATGATTGAAGTGCGATCACATGATAGCACTATCAAAACAGTGAAGGCCATGAAACTCCCATTGACATTTAACGAGCAAATCAAATACTTATAATGTTGAGCATTACTTCAATATTGAGATGAACATCTATACTTATAAATGCGAACGTCACTCACTCTCGACTCAGTCATTCATCTCTTTTTCTAAACTTCGGTATATACGTGCTTCTTCGATGCGCACTGACGAAGGATTTCAAAATATTCCAACTGGGGCGTCCCCCGTGGGGGTAAAGGGAGGCGTTGACATATGAAAATTAGATATACATCACATCAATTTTGTATGTAGATTTGTTTTATGTTGCAGATGTACAATAGAAAAGTATTTTTAAATCATTCAATTGAGGAGCGAAGAAAAAAAGGGGCGTTTATAAAATAAAGTTCCCTTCGTATCACTGTTTCTCGGTATCGCAAAATTTCTGAAGGCTGAAATTTTGTATTTAGGATCGATTCATGTTGCAATATAAATCTGCACTATAAAAGGACTTTTCGAAATTCTAACTGAAGCTTCCCCCTTGGAATAAAAGGGGCGCATTTAAATATGAAAATTACATGTTCATCACTGTTTCTTCATACCGTATATTGTTGGAGGCTGACATCTTGTATGTAGGTTCGTTTTATATTGTAAATGTGCAACTGAAAAGAGTTTTTGAATGATTCAACTAGAGCGCCTACCGCGAAGAAAAAAGGGGAATATCATAAAATAAAGTTACCTTTTGATCAATGTTTCTCCATACCGCTATAATTCCGGAAGCTGAAATTTTGTATGTATACACAGTAAAAATAAAAATCTTAAAGTGAAGAACATTATCTCGATTCTATATTAAATGAAGAAATATGAATAAACGCTTCTTTTAAGTACAAAAAAAATCCACCATGATATGTTTACTTAAAACATTATTGGAATGTCTCCGTATGAGAAATTAATTGTTTTCCTTTGAAGAGAAGCATTTTTCATTCAAAAGCTTCTATTTGTATAAATCAAATAAACTCATTTACTCTATCTAAGATGAACTTATGCTTCTGTTTATGAACTGCCCCTCTCATATGAATGTCTTTAGTTACTCGAATCCAAAGTATCTCATCTATAATGTGAACAGCTTAAGTGGTAAGGAAAGAAATTAGATAATACATTATATATCATGATTTGTTCATTTGGAGCAATTGCAAACCACATATATCACCCTGAAAAAGCATATGATAAAAAACAAAACGTAATAGTAAAGTTTTGGACTTCTGAAATTGATTTTCTACTGCTTTTAGGGAGATCTTTAACATGGCCCGTTTCTCGAAACTTTTTCTCAATTTTAGTTATTGTTGATTGAGAAACGGGTTCTCGGTTGGGGTATTTCGCATTGAATAAATCACGAACTTCTGCCTGAGTCCTTACTTTATCTCCACTGCCAATCANTGCCAGATTATAAGTGATTTAAATATTTTTCTAGAAATAATGTCAACCGCTTCAATGATACTTCACTTCAATGACATTGACTAATCTCAAGTAGAGTGTAGGACTTTTATCACCATTTCTTTTTTCTAATCAACAAAAACAATAGAAGACAGTACGATACTTTATTCTCAGTGGCGGTGCATAGCATTATTTGGTTCAACGAATTACTATTATTTGTAATTCCAGTCTTCTGAATACATAATTTCGGTTGACCCTGTATTAATACATATTGAAACCATTATACCGTTGAATAGACGACTAGTAGACCTTTTGAATGGGGTGCCACATGACCCCTGTTTGCATTTAAAAAAATTGTCGATTACGTCATCACGCCAACACTGGTGACGAAACGTCTTTCATATGAATATCATGAGATGGGCCGTCAAAAATTAAAGTTGATCTGTTTTTGGATTTCTTCCGAAAGACGCTCCTTTTGTGAATATCGAATTTTGTGAATACCAATAACATGAACAAAAAGACTGAGCTCAACAACCTCAGGAATATTTATAATTATATCTTAAAATTGGAACTAATTCCTCCAGGTTCCCCAAGCAACAGATAGTGTTTGGTTTGAGCGCAATGCTGAGTCTGTCAAAAAAAAACATTTACTTCAGTTGTGAGTATTTGGCAGCACTGTACCCAGAGTTAGATACTTTTGATTATATTGGTGTCAGCCATGGGGTTGGTGTGCCTTTTGGTAATCCTTTTGTTGTTTCACTGTCAAATCATTAAACTTCAAATGTCTTTTTTCATACTGTCAATTATCAAATTTCAAATATTTCCTCTTTCCTCTCTCTTTTTGGTTGCTACCACGCCACCAATTAAGTATGGCCAGTGAAATAATTTTAAATGTTTAAATAAAATAAGTGTTTTGTACTTTTTCTCTGAAACTTTAAATTGAATGTGTTACACTTCTCTACATGATGAAAAGTATTAACTTTGTTTTTCTCATTGCCACGTCTGACTGTTTACTATAACCTCAAGTTAATAAGCACATTTTTTACCAATTTGTTTTACAATTTTATTGCAATGTTTTAGATTTCTTGTTTATGTCTTGATAAAGGGAATAAACATTCTCGAAAGCTCGACCATATAACAAAGAGTATTCTTTAACAACCCAGCATTTGGACTCATTAATCATAACTCATAAATGTATTGAGCTGTTATTTCGATTCATTGATTTCGATATAAAAAAACCTGAAAAAAATTGATAAGTCGTAAAAGTGATATGATATTTCAAGATAATTACCCTCAATGCATAAAGAATGAAAACAATGAAGGCTAGGCAAATCTTACAAAGTTTTCCAGCAATGGAATGCGCTAGACTTGTTCAACCAATTGAAATGAATGTATATCGTTGCTGATGATAGGCACTGTCAACATCAGTT
This sequence comes from Leptinotarsa haldemani, assembly GCA_015342125.1. Classification (NCBI taxonomy): domain Eukaryota; kingdom Metazoa; phylum Arthropoda; class Insecta; order Coleoptera; family Chrysomelidae; genus Leptinotarsa; species Leptinotarsa haldemani. The sequence continues at coordinate 11,754 of WOGM01000102.1, read as the reverse complement.
GGTTAGAAACCAGTAATTTTGAGAAATTCAACTTCAATCCTGAAATTGAAGTGAAAGTTACCTTTTCTTGAAATGCTCAGAAAAAATATTTCTCGTATACCAAAGTGCATTTGCATAATTTTATAAATTTCGCTTTTGGGCAAACACTTTTGTGTATAATAATTTGAAATAATCCACAAACTACTGTTTGTGGATTTTATTGCATAATCCTTCATCCACTTCTATTCTTAATACATTTTCACTTCCAACAAAATGAAATCGTAAAGCAATTGTTGCCTATCACACCATAATCATAATAAGATATCAAAAAACATTACTTACTTTGCGAAACTCCATCCATCTCCTCCTTCGGACTAGGTAACACCCAGGATCATTCCAGTCAACCTAAAAATTAATCTCATCAGCATTTTCTGTGCACAATTAGATATTGGTCCAGAAAAGACCCATTACTGTTTAATTTACAGGACGTCCAGGAACATACCGCAAAACCGCAACAACTGATATTTCTGATAGGGACGACCAGCTTATATACCCGAAACAACAGTACGGTCCCTCTTCGGGGGGACCAGGAAAGACCTCTCTCAAATCTACACCAGGCTCAAAAGGTGATGGACAATTAACTGATGAAAACGAACTACCTGCAGGTGACGAAACGTTACCTTGGAGACAACAACGTAGACCGCAAAAACCAATATTCCGAAAAGACTCGTTGGGTCAGGCGAAACCGACAGAGGAATCTCGAGGACCAAAACCACAACAGGCTCAGCCGTGGACTGAAGAACATGTAGTTCTGCGAAAAACAAAACAAGAAAAGAAAGAAATCATCAAAGAAAAACTGGAAGACGTGACTCTCAAAGCAGCAAGAAAAACAGATACGAGTACTGAAACATCTGAGCTCAAGCATCAACAGAAATTATCTCATACTGAGGATGTTACTAAAGTGACTCTAACTGAAAAGGAATACATTGATGAAACGGAAAAACTATCAACTAAAGACTGGAGGAGACCAAAGACGGACCAGCACACGAAAACGATATCTACAGTAGAAGATAGCACGATTCTTTCTTTGGAAGAAAGAGAAAAAGAAATTTCGAAACGAACGAAGGATGACAAGCCGACTCCTAAAGATTGGCGAAAACCGAAGGAAACTACTATCGCCTCAAAAGAACATCTTGAGGACAGCACTATACTTCATCTCAAAGAGACAGAACAAATGAAGCAAGCCAAGATTGAAACCAAAGACTGGCGCAAACCCAGGAAGGAAAGCCTGGAAGGGTTAGAGAAGAAAACGCATACAGACGACGAGAGTTCTTTGGGTTTGTTAGAAAAAGAACAACCAAGTTCAAAACTATGGAGAAAACCCAGAGATGAAGCTGTAGTTACAAGCGAGCCCCAGAAAACAGAACCCATACCTTGGAACAAAAAAGAAATAATTCTGAGAAAGACTCCACGAGAAACTAAGGAAGTACCAAAAGAGAAGTTGGAAGAAGTTGCCTTGAAACCCACAAGACGTGGAAGTGAAACGATCACATCTGCTGTTCAAGAAGACCGACCCTGCGACACAACCAGATCTCCAGAAATGACAATTCCGGTTTCAGAAAAAAGTTCTGTCGAAGATAGTAGTTTCTTGAAATTTGATGAGAAAGAGACATCTCAGGAAGTTAAAAAAATTGATACCAAATCATGGAGAAAACCTAGAGAAAGTCAGCAAGAACAAATACCTCTAGAACAGAAACCAGAAGATGAAATGGAAAAATCTCCTGCCGATAGAAAAACTTTATATAAACAAAAAATAGTGAAACAAACCAGACGTGGTAGCAAAACTACGGAAATTTCTGATTCTCGAATACAAACGGTATCAACAGAAGACCAAACCATCTTGAAGCTCAGTGAGACAGAACAAGTAACTGAAACTAGTCAACTAGATGAAAAACCATGGCGAAAACCCAAGATACCCCTGGAAGAAAAAGCTGAACCAGTTCCTTGGAATAAACAGGAAATAATTCTTAAAAAAACGCCTCGAGAAACTAAGGATATTCCAAAAGACTCTTTAGGAGAACCGACTTTGAAACCCACGAGGCGTGGAAGTAAGATAACTGAATCAGTCTCTCTTGAAGACACCTCACTTCTCAGGTTAGAAGAGAAAGAAAAAACGGAAATTAGTCAAAAAGCACATGAATCATGGCATAAACCAGGGGAAGAACAAATTAAACCTGAACAAATAGCAAACCTCGAAGAAGGTACGACTAAACCAGAAGACGTTATTTCTAAACCAAAGAAAGTTCAAGTCGAAAAAGAAAAAGGTGAAACAGTACCTTGGACTAAAGAGAAAGTTCTCTTGAAGAAAACTCAAAAAGAAACAAAAGAAGTCAAAAAAGATTCCCTAGAAGAAGTAACTTTGAAACCGATCAGACGTGGAAGTGAAATAGTAGCTACCGAAATTCCTGAGAAGCAAAAGCCAAGTTCAAAAGAAGAAACAAGCAAACAACCTCTCGAGGAAAAACCTAGGGATATACTTTCTAAACCCATTCTGGAGGATACAACAATATTGAAATCAACTGAAACGGAAAAGACAGAACCGATACCTTGGAATAAACAAGAAATCTCTCTAAAAACGACTAAGCGTGAATATAAAGAGGTTACAAAAGAAGAGGACTCCACACAACCCAAATTGTCTGAAAAAGATAGACCCTCAATCGAGCAACCTGTCACTCAATCGTGGCGTAAACCTAGAGAGGAGCTAAAGTCAATGCAACCAACTACGGAAAGTACCAAGAAAACTCCACTTGAAGTTTCCACACAACCTGAACTTGACTCATGGCATAAACCTAGAGAGAAACCAAAGACAGTAGACGAAACAACAGCGGTTGAAGATACTTTGGAGGTAAAACCTAAAGAGGAGATAAAGCCATCAGAAGAAGCGCCAAAGATGAAGGATGCATCACCGATTATGAAACCAAAATTGGAGAAATCTGATAAAGCTGAGCAGATTCCTTGGAATGAACAGAAAATATCTCTGAAAAAAACGAGACGAGAAAATAAAGAGTTGGCTAAAGAAACACTAGAAGAAGTTACACTTAAACCTCTAAGGCGTAGTAGCGAAACCGTACGCACAGAAATTAAGGAAGACACATCAAAACTCGTAACAGTAGAAGACAAAAAACTCAAGGAAGAGAAGGAAGTTCCGAAATATGCCATGGATCAGAAAGAAAACCTCATTCAAATTGAAGCTAGGCCTTGGCGAACCCCCCGCGATGAAATGAAGCCTCAAGAAAAAATATCTACTACAGAAAAAACTGAACCAATACCCTGGAACAAACAAGAGATCACTCTGAAGAAAACACGAAGGATGAGTAAAGAAACAATCAAGAAAACACCTATTGAAGATACTGTACCAACAGAATTAGATGAAAATGATAATGTTACCCTGCCCGTTAAACCATCACAAACAGAAGAAGTAACATCACCAATTTCTTTGCAACAAAAAGATCAAGTTAACGAAGTGAAAACATGGCGTAAGCTTCGAGTGAAGGAATCCGAAAAACTCACCGAACAGTCTCAGATTCCAGTTGAAGAAGAAACCAAGCCAGATGAAAAAACAAAAGTACCTGACAAGGAAGAAGTAGTTCCTTGGAATAAACAGAAAATAATACTGAAGAAAGCAATTAAAGATAAGAAGGAGATTGTTAAGGAAACTATGGAAAGTGTTGAACTGAAACCTTTCAGAAAAGACTCTCTTGTCGAAACTGTGACTAAACCCGAAGAGGAAGACAAACAAACTATTACCATATCAGATGAATCAGCTGAAGTCAAGTTGAAAAAGGAACCAATAAAAAAAGAAAAAACTGAAGATAAAGTTCCATGCGATGTAGATGTCTTGGAACCAGAAGAAGTGTCTGAGAAACCCAAAGAATCTCAAACCAGGGCATGGAGAAGACCAGCGAGACCTGTTGAATCAGAAGATAAAGAAGAAATTATTCAAACTCCGATTCCAACTGGAGAAGGTATCAAGCCAACTGAAGAAGAAACTAAACCTGTCGAAGTAACAAAACCATTGGACAAGGAAGAAATAGTTCCTTGGAACAAACAAAAAATAGTGTTAAAGAAAGCCATTAAAGACAAAAAGGAGGTTGTTCAGGAAACTAAGGAAAGTGTTGAACTGAAACCGGTAAGGAAAGAATCTCTTGTCGAAACCGATGTTGAATCGCAAGTGAAACAAACTATTACCATAACGGAGGAATCGACTGAAATGAAACTGAAAAAGAAACCAAAACGAAAAGATCAAACTAAAGATGAAGTTCTATCGGATGTGAGTGAAGTCTTGATACCAGAAGAAGTACCTGAGAAATTCGAAGAACCCCAATTCAAAGGATGGAGACGATCGAAGAAACCTGTTGAACCAGGGGATGAAGAAGAAAGTATGCAAACTCAGATTCCAACTGAAGAAGAAACAACATCATCTGAAGAAACTAAACTAATTCTAGATGAAGTTCCATTAGATGTGGCCAAAGTATTGGCACCAAAAGAAGTGCCTGAGAAACTTGAAGAACCTCAAGTCAAAGGTTGGAGACGACCAAAGAAACCTGTCGAGTCAGAGGCTGGAGAAAAAATTGTACAATCTCAGATTCCAACTGGAGATGAAACCAAACCTACTAAAGAAACACAACCACTGGACGAAGAAGATGTAGTTCCTTGGAATAAACAGAAAATAGTGCTGAAAAAAGTCATTAAAGACAAAAAGGAGATTGTCAAGGAAACTATGGAAACTGTTGAACTAAAGCCGTCCAGAAAAGAATCTCTTGTCGAAGCTGATGTTAAATCGGTAGAAGAGAAAAAAATTATTACCACAACGAAGGAGTCAACTGGAATTGAATTGAAAAAAGAACCAAAACAAAAAGGCAAAATTGACGATGAAGTTCCATCTGATGTGAATGGAATCTTGGAACAAAAAGAAGTTTTCGAAAAACCCGAAGAACCTCAATTGAAAGAATGGAGACGACTGAAGAAACCTGTTGAACCAGAGAATGAAAAAATTTCCGAAACTGTGATTTCAACAAAAGAAGAAACCAAATCGTCTGAAAAAACTAAACCATCGGATGTGGCTGAGAAACCAAAAGAAGCGCCAGCGGAATCTAAAGAACTTCAAGTTAAAGGCTGGAGAAGACCAAAGATACCTACTCAACTAGAAGAAGAAAACATTGCTGAAACTATGATTCCATCTGGAGAGGGAATCAAACCGTCTGAAGAGCCAAGATCACTTGACTCCGAAAAAGCTGTTCCTTGGAACAAACAGAAAATAGTTCTGAAAAAGACCCAGAGAGATAAAAAGGAAATTGTTAGGGATACTATAGAAGCAGTGGAACTAAAACCTATAAGAAAAGAATCTCTTGTAGAAACTCCTCTACAGATTGAGCCAGAAAAACAAGAAGAACTTGTCGTGACCACAACGGAGGAAACAACTGAAATGAAACTGAAAAAGAAACCAATTGAAATAGGCAAAATTGAGAATGAAATTTCATCCGATATGCCCAAGGTAACGATGCAAAAAGAAATGCCTGATGAACCACAGGTTAAAGGATGGAGACGTCCAAAGAAACCTGTTAAACCCGAACAGACAGATGAAGATATTGTACATGAGATGATCGAAGACTCAATGTCTCCCCTAAAAGAGAAGAAAACCGCAGAAGAAAGAATTTCACTGGATGAAGAAAAAACTGGATCAGACGAGAAACCAGAAGAAAAAATCATACCTTGGACAGAAGAAGCTATCAAGTTGAAAGCTCCAAAGGTCATACAGCCAATGAAAAAAGAAGAAGTAGAGACAGTGTCTTTGAAACCCGTCAAGCGTGCAGAACCACGAAGAGAATTTAAATCTGAGACTATTGAACTATCTTCAGAAGAAGAACAGACGCCTGGAACTGATAAACAAAGGCGTAAAATCGTTAGAAAGAAAAAAGGACCAAAAGTACCAAAACATGAAAAAACGTCTAAGGACGGTAGTCCTGAGATTCAAAAGGAGTTATCTGAAGAATCAGAAACTATTCCAGAATCTGTAATCGTGGAAACAGTAACGGAAGTAGAAGATACAGTCGTACTCAAAGTTGATGAAGAAGATAAATCTGAACCTAAAAAGGCAAAAGTAATAATTATTCCAGAAGAACAAAAACCTGAAGATATTACACTCAAACCTGTATCTCGAGTTGAAAAACCAAAACAAGAGAAGGAAATTGAGAAGGTTACTTTGAAACATATTGTCAAAGATGAGATACCTGACACTGAAAAACCCACAAAAGATGAACCAAAAACTAAAAAGACAAGAAAGTTGAAAGAGCTACCAGAGATCGAAGATGGTGAGAAATATACTCCTGAATTGGCAGAAAAAATAGATATTGACAAACCTGACAAAGAACAAAAAGAAACACCGACAACTACTTGGAGAAAGGAGAAAAAACTCAAAGATATATCACCAGAAGAAGAAAAAGTGACTATTCAAATTGGAAAAGGAAAATTGCCAGATGAAACAATAACTGAAGAAGATATCAAACTCAAACCTATTAAAAAAGATAGAAAGCCAACCGTAGAAATGCCAGAGAAGTCCAAACCTTTAGAAATACCAAAATCTGATGCTTCACTAGAAGATTTTGATAAACGAAAGTTTGAGTTAACTCCTTTAGATGAAGTTGAAACACCTATGACTGTTGAAAGTGAACAAATAGTCGTACCGGAAGATATCCGGAAACCGGAAGAAATTTTGCTAGAGCCTACTACGCCTTGGCGACGAACACCAAAACAAGAGAAACAAGACACCCCTGAGGAGAAAGAGTGGCCTCGTGGTAAGAGGAAACCTCTTCCGGAAGAAGAAAAAGATGACATCAAACTCAAGCCAATTCCAAAAGAAAAGCCAACCGCCCACGAATATAAAATCGATACTGAAATTATCAAATCTGAAACAGCAATTGAAGTACCACTCATAGAACATGATGATAAACTTGAACTGAAACCCACTGAAAGGGATCAAAAAGACAAAGATGTGAGAAAACGAAAGAAAAAGAAGGAAAAAGATCAATCAGAGGTACCTGAAGACGTTACATTGGAATTGGAAGAGAAGAAACCTGATGAAATTATTCTTCAATCAGTCGATATACCTCACACTCTAGAACACATTGAAACTGAGGAGGATAAACCAGAAGAGAAAACTCCTGAAGTGCTAGAGGTCAAAGAATGGAGGAGAGGCACGAAAATAATTAAAGAAACCACTAAACTTGAAAAATTCGATAAACCCGAAAAACAGATTTCTGAAATTGAAAAAGTCGCACCTGATAATACCCTTGTAGAGAAAAATGAAGATAACACAGAAGTGAGGCAATGGAGAAGAGGTAAGAAAATGGAAAAGGAAAAAATTGCTGTAGAAGATATCGCCTCTCAAAAACTGGAACATCCGGAAGAACTTGTCGGTGAATTGGCTCCAAGTGAGATTGTGGAGGAGGTTCCTGAAGAAGTTAAACCAGAAGAAAAAGTCCACCAAACAAAAGAGGAGGTATATGAAGTGAGGAAATGGAGGAGCGGTAAGAAATCCGTTAAAGAAAGGAGTGAAAAAGAAGAAACAGACGAAGCAGTCGAAGAATTGAAACCAGAAGAAACTGCAACTGAAAAAAAAATAGAAGAGCCGCTAGTCATTGAATTACTGCCGACTCAACTCCAGGATGAAACTTTCGAGACGCCACAAGAATCAAAGTTAGAGAAATCCGAAACAGAAATAACTCTAATCGAGAAGAAAAAGATATCTAGTAAGAAACCAGTGGAAAAAGAGAAGAAGCCACTGGAAGAAGCGCCAGAAGATATTCCTTTCCAAAAAGATATGAAGGTCCAAATTTCTTCCAAGAAAGTGACGATGGAAAGAAGAAAAGTCGTGTCCTTTGATGAGAGTCAGCCAATCCCAGAATTAGAGATAATTTCACAAAAACGAACTACAGAGGTGATAGATAGGGTCCCCAGTGAAGAAATCACAGAGGACATAGAAATGCGCGAAGAACAAATAGTGCACAAATCGGAAGTCCACAAAACTGTAGGAGAAAGACTGAAAATAAAAACAATAGCACCTAGATTCACCAAGAGGGTTGAGCCTGTAGTTGTGGAAGAAGGAAAACCGACGAGCCTGGTGTGCAAGGTAGAGGGTAGTCCATTTCCGGATATCACGTGGTATAAGAACGAAAAAGTATTCCAAGCGACAGAACGTGTTTTCGTTAATATCGTTGAAGATACTGTTAGTCTGGAGTTTTCGAAAGTGGAGCCGCAGGATGTTGCAATTTATTCCTGCAAAGCCTCAAACCCAGCAGGTGTAGCCACTTCTACAGCTAATATTGTCATTTTAGGTATATGATATATTTGATGTTACTTCAGAGTTTGGCAGCTTTGCTTTGAGAAATTCATCAGAAATGGATGGCTGAAAGGCGTTATTTGTTGTGCTGAGATTTTGACGCCTAATAAGTGCTTAAATGTTTCATTAAATCTCATAAATGACTTTTCAAATCAGAATGTATGTGTGGAGATCCATTGAATAACTCTCATTTAAATTTTGACCCAAATGGATTCGATATCTCCACATCAGGCACAGATAAAAATTTGGGAAGTCTCATGTTTCATTTTTTCATCAATTCATGAAATCGCTTTTTGCAAAGCTAAGTTTTTCGAACCTTTTTCACGAAAGAAAAACAAAAGCAGTCATCTATTGATTCTAGTAACTAACCGTTAAAAATCATTCCACAGAGAAAGAAGAAACAGGAGTGGCGCCTCACTTTATACAGCCTCTAAAGCCACAAATCGTCGAGGAGAAAAGCGTGGCTACTTTAACGTGCACTATCACCGGTCAACCAACTCCAAAAGTGAGATGGCTGAAAGAAGGAAAAGAAATCGTTCCAAGTCCAACAAGAAAACTCAGTTACAATCCAGAAACCGGAGTTGCCATTTTGGAAATTCTGGAACCAACCCCCGAAGATGAAAAAATCTACAGCGTCAAAGCGGAGAATAAGTTTGGCCAAGCAGAATGCAGAGCTAATCTGATAATATCAAAATCAGTAACTGTATCTCAACCCGTTGTGATGTACGCTCCTAAGATTACGAAACCTGTTCAAGCGATAGTGGTAAGTCCAAATGAGGAAATCGTCTTGGAGGCAGACTTCGAGGGCACCCCCAAGCCTGAGATAACTTGGCTCAGAAACGGCACTGAGATCAAGCCCAACAAAGACTACGAAATAGAAACTGGGGAAAAGAAGACAGTTCTGCGAGTGAAGAAACAGCTCACCAAAAAACAAAAAGGCGGCAAATACGAAGTCCGCGCAGTGAATCCGAAAGGAGAAGCAAGATCTTCGGGTTCCGTGATGGTTATCGAGGAAGTCAGCGATGCACAGCCTCCTCGATTTACGGAACCAATAAAACCACAACAAGCAACAGTTGGCGAAGTGGTTATTCTCGAAGCAGTAGTAGAATCAATACCAAATGCGACATTCCAGTGGTTCCACGAGTCGAACCCTATAGTTTCTACGCCAGAAACAAGAATAGTTTCGGAAGATAATAAATCGGTGTTACTTATAAGTGAAGTGACACCTGAATACGCAGGTTCGATCACCTGCAGGGCTGAAAATGCTGTAGGATCCGTCACTTGTACGGCCAGCTTGAGCGTGGTAGAGGAAACAGAGTGGGAGGAAACCGAAGAGGTTATCTATCCCAGGTTCGTCAAGCGCCTATCGCCTATCCGAGTGATGGACGGAGAAAAAGTACAATTCAGTTGTGTAGTGGCCGGAAAACCAATACCCAAAGTTCAGTGGTACCACAACGATGTGCCCGTCGTTGAAGCCAAAGATGTCGTCATCTCACAAGACACCGAAGGTGTGTGCACTCTGGCTATTTCGGAAGTATTTCCAGAAAATGCTGGAGTGTATACTTGTACAGCTGTGAACCGTGTCGGCGAGGCTATATGTAAATCATCCCTTATTGTGGAAGCATACGAGTATGTTCCCGATTCGGAACTGGGTCACCTGACAGGATCGGAAGAGGATCTACTGGCTGATAAGGTAAGAAAATAATTATTTGTATTCCAAAACCACGTATGGAGCAGTGTTTGGCTCAGAGTGGCATTCCATCCAGTACTTTGGCTAATACTAGTTATGACCTAGAAAACTGCATTTATACCCGACTTGCAATCGGCATCAGTTCAACCTTCGCCTTTCTCTTCATTCTGTCTTAATGTGTGTCCCAAACCAGTTTGAAATTTTGGATGTAGTGTTCCTTCGGTTTTTTCCCTTGATGGATGCTAATATGGTCGATTTGGATGAGCTTAATTCCCTTCTTCTTCAGTTCATTCCTTTATGGTAGTTAGAGCCCCTGCTGCTTATACCCTCACTATATTATTACATTTACCCCGAGCTGCATAGACCACTACTTCATGTCTATCATGGCCTCTAAGAAGTAGAAGCTTTTTCACTACAAAGTTCCATAACAGTGGGGACTATACAGTGCGCGTCATAAGTGTTACGCCCCTATCTAACTACTGGCCTCTTGTTAGGAAAATCGCCGAGACACGTCGATTTCTTATTTCTACATTTGATTATGAACTGTTCACCTATTAATTCATTTGTTACTAGAGGGGATCAACCCTTTCGAAAAATGCAAATAGCGTGTATACCAATCTTCCTCCAAGCACACACTCTATCTCACTTCAACTAAACATTATTGAATATGTCTTCAGTATATAAGAGCTGAAAGTACTTTTTGCCTTATCTGTACTGTAGACATATTGCTCTCAATGCAATGATATGTTTGCCAGTGATACGTCTCTAGTAAGCTTATTTTATGTTATATGAAGGAATTGGCAGATACTTAATGGAAATCCATAACATTTAAGAAACATTACCGATAGGCGTGTCTGTACTAGAGTTACTATGAACAATAAACAAGATTTGATATAGACACGCCTGAAGAAGCTAATGTATAGCATAGTGTATCTGATTTCAGATACAAAGACCTTCATTCCGAATCAGGTAGGAATCGGAGACAGCTTTGAGAAAGGTCAGGTCAGGTAAAATAGGTATTCAAAAAAACACTTCATTGTGAGATTTTCACTACACAGTTTACTAAACCGGTTTTGAGAACTGTGTAATGAAAATTCAACAATGATGCGTTTCTTGAATACATTATGGATTTTCATCAAGTATCCGCCGATTCCATCACACAAAACGCGTCTAGAATAAAAAAAATGTTTAATTATTATCATAGAAAGTTTGTTTTAGGGTGGTGGTGTTTTGTGGTGTATTTCATCAGTTCGGACTTTCATTGTCTAATATAATATAAAATATAATACAATTTTATTAAATAAAAAACTGAAATAACAAAGAAATGGCATACAGACAACAACCAAAAAAATTTTAAAGAATGAAATATTAATACAAGCTGAAAATAAAAAAAATATTAAAATATTATTAACAAAAAATGAAAAATTGAAATTAAAAGATTCCAAACCAAGTTTAGGCACGATGTTTCGATTGTTAGTATCCACAATCGTCTTCGTGTGATAACTGGACTTATTCCTCCGAGATCTGACTATTTATAGGTCATTCGAGTGCTTTTAATTATCCCCTCTTCCCTCTCTCCCCTCCATTGGTTTTAGCGGGAGATGGCCGTTTGGCAGAACTTGGTCATTTTCCGCTTGATTAGAGGTCTCCATATGTTATGTGTCTCTACGCTAGCTTGACTGAATAC
>WOGM01000101.1:494-17098 GCA_015342125.1 Leptinotarsa haldemani | reverse complement strand
ACATATCCATTAACATATACATGTAATGTAAAATGTGAATAAATTGTACTTATCTTCAACCCATCACTATATATAATCAATTATAATATAAATAATTATTGGTACAGTAATTTAACACGATATTAAAACAATTTATTCACTCAGCCACCTAATAAAGTCATAAACAATATATTTGGGTAATAAATTTTACATTTTGTCAATGTTTACAAACAATATATTTGGGTAATAAATTTTACGTTTTGACAATGTTTGTAAGGTTTGGTACCAGTGTGCAATTTGGCATTCCATATTGAGGTCAGAAGTCTTTCATAGTAATTGATAGTTTCTTGTATCCTGCAGATATTTTAGTTTTTGCGATTATGCGTTTTTTCTTTGTGAAACAAAAGTCAATGAAATGTATCATTGAGCATAATCAATAGAAAAAGTAAATGTAACCACTTTCGTTTGATGCTTGGCGAAAAATAAATAATATTGTGAGTGATTGATAAATAATTACATCGTAGACAACATAGAAGTCATTGTCCATATTTTTAGATCTGAAATAAAACTACCATCGTCAAAACCATTTGATATTTGAAAATAATTTTTTTTTTCAGGGTTATAAAGGATCATTACTCAAATTCACGAGTAAAAATGGCAAACTAGCATCGGTAAGTGAAATAATATACATTTTATTATGATAATAGAGTCTTTGGACCTGATTCAAAACTTTGGGTAGACACGTTAAAAATATTACTAAATAATGAATACTCTCAATCCAGAATATAAAAATATAATACTGGCTGTCCAAGATACGGAGGGCCAGCATGGGAAAATCGGAACTGTAAGAGATGCAAAGTCGATTAAAATAGAAAAAAGTGAATTGATTTGAAGCTTATTCAAATGACGTTTTGAAATTTTAAAAATTCCTACCAGATCCGGAGGTATTCGAAAGAAATATTGGATTTTATAAAAATTATTCACCAATACTTATATAGGTTAGCAAGTAGATGCGTGGCGGATCAAAGTTAGCTTCATAAAGTATCTTGATTTCAGTATTCAGTATTCGTCATGCTTTATTCATCAGGCCTCATTTTCATAGAAAACTCGGTTGAAGAAACTGTTTCGTTCAAGGATATTTTTTATTATAGAATAATAATTCAACCATTTTTTCCGTTTTTTCCTCCATATCTGATTTCAAATGTGAGTTCCCTTTGGGCTCATTCTAAAAATATGATGTGTTTATGATAATGAATATCTAACAATTCAATAGTTATGATATAAATAATACACAACCAAATTTCCAATATATTCAATACAATTCTATTGAAAATGTTTCCCTTTTCAGAAGATTTGAATAATGAAGTTGTGTCAAATAGATATTCGACAGAGTTACTGAAAGATTCAAAGCCTGATATAGGATGTACTTGAAAGTTTTCGTTGCTATCAATATCGAGTGTGTTCAATAATTCCATGAAGTTTTTTTATGTCCAATAATAGTTATCACTGTTCCATGTTGGAGTTTCCTGATGACAAAAAAACTTTTTATATTCTCAATGAAGTTTATCAGTTGAAGATCTACAAGGTTCACTTACGTTCAGAATGAGTGGGTCTTCGACTCTATACTGCAACCCGCGAGGGTTTATTATGGTTCACACCAATTCAAAAGCTATGACTGGTCAGCGGCAGGACACGAACAGGGTTATGGACTCTGCTGTTGCATCATCTTTCAAACAGATACCACACGCACTGTCTTCCGACAGTTCAAGTCTCTAGACATGATGATTCAAACGACAGTGACCTGTAAGTGGGCCTGCTGTAGTCCAATAATTGTATGGTACATTTTCGAAGCATATATGAATGCAGTCTAAAACTCTTCCTGCAGTTTAGATATTCAGTGTTTGTTTGATAAAATCTAAGGCAATAAAAAGACCTGGTTAAATTAAACTATTTGCAGCGCTTTCCTTCACGAGAAAATAGCAGCTTCCCTTGTGAGGAAGATTCCCTAACCTCCATTAGGAATCTGAACCAGAGACAGTTTTTATTTACCTATTCAGGAGAAGTTTTTGGTAGTTCAATATTAATTTGGAAGTTGCTCGGTGGAAGTCAACCTTAAGGCCTGCTTGGATATCCCAGAATATTTTTATTGATTTATGAGTGACGTTGTTTTCCGGCAATCTCTTTCTATACACTATCACACACTTAAGATGAATACACCCCTGTATTCCAGTCATTCTTTAAAGCAGATATTTTATTTTTGGTTCAAGCGTAGGCCTTAATGGGTCGCACTTTTCGCAATAAACACCTTCTGAAAGACAATAATACCCGAATATGTTCTATAACACATTGGATCTTGTCTAATATATAAAAATTGATGTTTTTTGGTTGGTTGGTTGGTTGGAAAGTGATAAACTTCTACATCGCTCAAGCGATCGTGATGAAACTTGACATGTATAAGTAATTTTTCATAGAGAAGGTTTTTAGGCTATCAATTTTCCTGTAACTCGCCACTAGGTGGCGCTGTAGAACAATTTTTTAAAGCACTGTTCTATAACGCTGCGCACGCCTAAGTTCGTTGATTATGATTCTGTCAAAACATTGGAACAGCAGCGATACAGCAACATAGTACTAACTAGTACTACAACTACCAAATTCTACGCAGGCGGAGCCGCGGGCACCAACTAGTCATTTATAAATATGAGCGAAGTACCTAATGAAATAGAACTATTAAAAACAAATGAACTGTCTTTGATTCAAATACGTGTCACTATTGACTTGTCTATCAGTTACCGAAGTTAGTTTTTTGAATAGATAAGCCCTCGAGTCAAATAATGTCATGATTTACTTGTCTATTCGTTCCCAATGTTATGTTTTCAATAAGATAACTAATAAACCAGTCAATCGTGACAGTTATTCGACTCGAGGGCTGTTTGTATGCAAAGAATTGCTTATTTCTTGAGTCCAAAAATCAAAAGTGCTATATTGCTAAATAGAGAATTGAAAGCCCCTTTTCATTTGAAATTTTTACAAGGTAACTATCACCCCTAGGGGCTTGAAGGAGCAGTTGAATAATTTTATTGAGAAAGTATATTTTGATATATAAATTGACCTCTTTCAGGATTTTTAATTGTCATTCATAAATGAATGTATGTCATAAATGTCATAAATGAATTTATCAGCTACTTTAGGACCTCAATGGGCTCATTCAGGGTAATTTATTTTTTTATTGAAAATTATATATTATAAAAGTAAATCATCTTCCAAGTATCCCAGAAAATTTTCCAGTTTATATGTCAATTAACAACTGAGCAAGAGCAATTGAAAGATCGCCCGCGGTAGTACGTCTTGACGTCACACCAGGCAACGAGCTTCGAACGGTGGTAACCGGGCCTGTAGTTGCAAGATTATGAATTGCTGCCATCGTCGGATTTTGTTTCATTTGCTGATTTAAAAACACCACTTGTTACGTATTTTTGAATTCTTTTGTTTTTAATACAATTTAAAAGTTGAGGACCATTATGTGTTCATTAGGAGACAGTAGGGCCTACATAAGCCCTGTAGCTTTTGATCTTCGAAAAACCTGTTTATTAACCTGAATTACAACATCAAAGGTCTTTTCCTGTGTACTTGCTTCATCAGACATGCTTAGATTTTCAGCGATACCTTCGTTACAAGAATTTAACAAAATTCGTTTTGTTTTGCAACAAAAATGCCTCCCCTTGGCAGATACAAAGTCGACCCTCCGCATAGCACGCTGCCGTAACTTTCGTGATTTTAAGTTACTTGGCAGTGAAATAAAAATTTTGTCTGGTGCAGTAACCGAAGAATTCTTGCATTTAGGAACCATGCAATACTTGTCACGTACTTTTTTTTATCATTATTCATATTCACGCAGTTGATACACTGCAATAAACAACACACACCTTGCTTTCTACGGCTTTAGCATCGTATTTCGTTTATCCGCCAGCATTCCCTTGTCGCCGAGTCGACTGATATGACGTCAAACTTGATCACGCCCCGTTTCGGTGAACGCCACATTCAACTATTATTTTGAGGGGGAAGATGAAGAGTGAAAATTCAGATTTTTGCAGATGTGCTATTTGAAACATAAACTTTCAAATAATGAAATAAAAAAATTGTTGAATGAATTAGTGATTTCTTTAACTTAATATTGAAGTAGGTATATCTTTTTTCCTATAAAAAAAATGATGAAACTATGCGGTTTATTATTCTGTTCCTCTGAAAAAACAATAAGACTTGAAAATATAGTGAGCTTTGTTCTTATTTTCAACTGTAACAAAAAGAACCGCATATTATCAACATTTTTCAATATGAAAGGAAGTATACTTCGAAGTTAAAGTTTGAAAGATACCACTTCCTTTTGAAACATATGCTATTTCAAAATACAAACTAAAATTAATGTAAATTTGTGAAAAATGCATATTTAGGTCAAAAAAACTGAGCAAATTTCGTTTTTTCCTTTATCAGTTTTTTAGACAGTAGTTTCATAGATGGCGTTATAGTATGCGCAGTTTTATTATATTTCCCCATCTTCAAAAGGAATGTCAACTTCTATTACATCGTTTCAAGGACAATTATTCAATATTCTACGAGATAGCCTGAAAAATATACAGTGTCCTTAAAGAGATTTTCAAATGTTATTGATGAAAATATTCTGAATAAGAAGTTTCTCACCTTGCAACTAGTTGAGTTTTTATACACAATGTCTCTCCGTATATTAATGCCCAGGCGAAGCTCGCTTGCTTACAGAGACAGGCTTACAGAGACCGTCAGCGGCCATGGAGATCATTCTAGATCTACCTCCTCTGAACATTTTTCTGGAGAGAAAAGCTAAATGGACTGCATAAAGACTTGTGCACATTGTCAATTGCACAAATCAATTGAATAGTGCAACAGACTGATGGTTGACACTGAAAGTCACAGCATTCTGGAAATGACCTCTGACTTTATACCTCCAACTGTCAACTACGAACTGCCTTATAAAGTACTGTTCCCGAGAAGAGAGGACTGGCTCCTCCGGGAGATGGAAATATTAATAGCAGATAGTTATTGGTTCACAGATGAATCAAAAACATCTTCAGGTTCTGGTGCATGCAGGTGTTTTCAGTCGCAGACCCAGGACAGATATATTAACCTGCCTAGGAACCAATGCGACTGTATTTCAAGCAGAAATATACCCTATTGAATTGTGTGCTAAGAGAATGGAAGAATCTAACCCCATACACAAGTCAATAAAAATATTTTCGAACAACGCGGCGTTGGAAGTTCTTGGTTCCTACCGAGCAACGTACCAAATTTGTAGCAAATTGCCAAAAACAACTCTCCTCGATAGGAAGACTCAACATATTGTCTCTCGCCTGGATTCCTGACCATACCGGCCTGGACGGCAATGAGGCTGCTGACTCCGTTACAGAGAAGGAAGCCACATGCAGCTTCATCGGACCGGAAACTGTCATTGGTATCACTTTAGGCTTCGCCAGAAAAACATTGAACACTTGGATGGCCAGCAGATTTATGGGCTTCTGACAGAATCTTTCAGGATTGGCTCACTCCGAAGCGTTTATTCACCATTCGTTCAGATTGTTCGGATTGTGAGGGATATTTGCTAGAAAGGTTTTTGAGTTTTTTTTTATACACAAAATATGGAAAGCCTAGAGGCTGAAGCTTATGTCAATTGAAATGAACTTCAATGGGAAAAATCCATTTTACGAATGAGTCAAGAATACAATTGAAAGATCCAGGTGGACGTGATCGAGTACACTGAAAAACTGCATAATAGTTCGCAGAATGTTATTAACTACAGAATGTTAGGTTTAGTGTTTCGGAGAGGTATTAGTTGGAATATTAGATGCTGACTGGTATACGTGCTACATGCATGGAGAACATGTTTCACTTTATGCCGCCTTCATCAAGTTCAATGAAATTATTCGATTGCATGCATCAGTACCTTGAGGATGTCGGGATTGACCGGCCAACAGAAAGTCCTGATGGTAATCCTTTAGATGATCTATGAGACAAATAGTGTTATATAGTCGTTATTATTACCATTTTCAAATCGTAGTGTGTCTCAAAAATCTCTATAGCATATGTGAAATCTTCCTGTGCAAGTGATTTAATAGATAAAATAACATGGAAATAATGATTAACAATGAATGTTCAATATTTTTGTGTGTTAATGCATTTTGATTAATCGATTTTCCATTATTTAACCATATGAGTAACTATGGTATAATCGCACAAGAAATAATACCGACTCAAATATATAAAATTGTCATTTTATGGAGTATTAGCTATTTGAAACCGCTAGAACTTGCAAAGTTTTCATAAAAGGACTTCATTAATATACACTGGTCAAAATTTTCAAAATAATTTATTTCATACAACAGTCACAATATACTTCATTGAATTCCTTTCAGTTATATTCATTTGTAACAAATTCATTTCTCTATCATTATATATAGGAATTCAGTTTAAATAAATCTACTTTATTGTCAGGGTGTCTGACCAACTAACATAAAAAAGTTTTTAATTTTCTAAAAAAATAACAGTATATATACAAGTAGCTAGAACAAATCTAAACAATTAATAAAATTGATCCTATGATATCATACCTTCCGAAAAAATCAAAATTTGCTAGTATACCAATGTAACATTTTACAACAAATCGACCAAAGTGAATTAATCAGGATATTTGAGATGTTTCACTTATTAGGACACATAAGTAAAAAGTAAAAAATCATTCAATGTTTTTCCATTGCAAAATAAACATTTATTTTTTCTGTGACGGGAAAAAAGTTTATCTCTGATGACAGGTAACAAAATTTCACTTTTCATGAATTTACTTTTTCCCACACATAAGTTAAGGTAGAAATGTAATTTTTCAATATCCAATAATTTTCGTCACAAAAAAAAATTGTATATTATACACGGGAAAAATATTAGATTTTAGCTCTCGGTTTTTTATCTCTCTCCGCTTCGTGTCGGGAGACAACACAACCTCGAGCTAAAATCTAATGTTTTTTTTCTCTTGTATATTAAATAACTATTTATTGATGAAATATTTCATAATGAGATATTCAATGTCTTTTGAGTATACGAAAATTATCTATTTCGAATTCTGCTTTTGAAGTATGGTTAGTTCGAAAGATTCATTTGAGAAAACTGAATCTTGATGACAGAAATATAAAGCGTGTTGTAGAAAATCCACAGTTTGATATTTTGGTCATATACATATATTGAGGTCAACTATTCAAATACAAATTATATTTCTGAAAATATATTTGAAAAAAGGTTCTACGTTATCTCGAAACATAGAATCCAAGATACATCAAGGTAGTAGCTTTGTATATAGACTAACCGAAGTAGGTATGGTTGCATTTGGTTCAATCACCATATCATTTCTTTTCGACTTGAGTAAAGCAAGAAAATATTCAAACATTACCGAATAGTTGTGAATAAAATCACACGGTCAGTTACAGGAAGAAAATATCACAATAGAGATGAGTGAACTGAAAAGGTTGGAAGTAGTAGATGAATAAAAACAAAAACAAATGGTACAAAAAGTCATGAAGATAAGAGAACTTTCCTTTTGATTTTCTACAATAACTCTTACCAATATGCATGGAAGATACAATACGAGGTGATACCATGATAATAAAAATTAAAAAACTAATTAAATAAATTATATGATTTTTACTATAAAGAGTTTTAGAAAAACCGCGACACGTGTATTGCTATACAATAGCTTCCTCAATTGGATAAACTTATGCTATTGAGGAAGCTATTGTATAGCGAAACACGTGTCGCGGTTTTTGTAAAACACTTTATAGTGAAAATCAAGCAAGCATAAGTGTTATGCTTGAGGAAGCTATGGTATAGTGAAACACGTGTTGCTGTTTTTGTAAAACCCTTTACAGTGAGGACCATACAATAAACTGTATCCATTAGTTTGTTAATATAGAGTTTCATCAATTATCGGAGAGTTCTATTCAATTAATGAAAATTAGATTGAAATGGAAATAAACTCACCAGAAAGGCATGTGTTATGCAGATAGAAGACGGACTTCATGACGAATGAAGAAACGCGGAGTAGAGAAAATGGAGGAATTGAACTGGAAGATTTGAGAGTATAGCTCCGTTAGCATTATAAAAAATTATTTTTTATGGTGCACATTCAATTGTCACTTGTGGTATGTTGTATTCAACTTAACAGAAATTTACGAACAGTGAACTGATCAGGCAGTGTTGAAATATTGCGCATTTCTATTTAACATGTGATATGCATTGGTATAAGTAATTTTGAACACATACATTTCATCTGTCAATATATCTAGCTTCTCATAGAATTCTGTCCAATGCAATCACGAAAATTAAATCTTAGATATAAGTATGACTGCTGAAATCTTAGAAACAACTGATTTGGCAGAAATTTAGTCATTATTCAACTATCTCGCTATGTTTTTCATTATTCTAATTTATTCTAGTTATTTACAAAATTGTGTTATCAGTCATTGTACATCGTACAGTGCCTAAAAGTTGAGAGATTCATTCAACGCAACTACTGTAATTTCATCTGAGATTTTCAAAATGAGTTTTCAGTGAATACAAATAATTTCGGAATATTCATTGAGGGAATATATTTGCGATATTCAAAAAAAAAACTAATTCTCATATACTGGATATTGATTATCATTTTTTACAGATGCTTTACTTTTTCAATAAAAATAAATTCAAACTGGAATTAACATTTTTGGACAGCTCATTTTTCTTCTGAAATCACACCTATTCGTTACATCTCTCAGGAAGGAGACATTATGTAATGACCTTGAAAAAATAGAAAAAAAAAGGCTTTTGATGATTCCATTCGTAATTTGAGAGAAGCCGACATGAAATTTCACTTTTTCTAATTGATACTTGTGTCTCGTAATCCCTCTCTAATAATATGACTATCCATCTACTTGACTGATAACTTCAGAAACTTTAAACTTTAGAAACGAACTTTTTCGAATTCGTTTAAATAGACATATAATAACAAAAATTACATGGGTTCACCTATCAACTAATTATCAATTTCATCATTAGAACACGGTTTTAGCAAACAGAAATTATTCAATTATATTTGGTCATTTAGTGAATTTTGTGAACTCTCAAAGCTATTGATGTACAAACATTCCTTAAGATCGAGTTCAAACCTTTTTCTTTTGAATACGATTCATACCTCTCTACCATAATATCGTTTTCAAATGTGAAATTGGTCTTCATATTCAGGATTACTCCTATGTTCTTTTATTCTTCGGAAAAGGGTTCTCTCCTCTTGACCGATATAAAATTTTGGCCAAGAACCCTAGGTCAACGTATATACTTTAGATCTGTCCTAATTTTTTATAATGAATTTGCTCACATTATTATTTGTTTTTTTAGACATGAACAAGTCTTTCTTCCTGAACTCAATCTTTTTCAAAAAAACTATGAAAACAAGCTATCAACCAGGTATAATCAAGAAACTATTTATCGAAAAAATGGTACATCCAAGAAATGATAGTAAGTAAATCTATCAATAACATCGCTAGTTTTTTGAAAAAGAAATTCTTGGTCGTGGCGCACAGTGCAAATAATAATTTGATGAGATTTATTGAAAATAATGAAGAGAAAACTTCAGTGTCGGATAGATCAGGAGTACATAAGTCGCCCAAAAAATTATATAGGCCAAACGGGAAGGACCTTTGCACAAAGAATAAAAAAGCAGAAGACCAAATCTACATTTGTGCACCATTTTATGGTAAAGAGGCATGAGTTCAAGCAATACATTTTAGATTACAAAACATTTACTGAATGAACAAATGAAAAAGGAAGATTTCCTTCCATTCAAAGTGTTTTCTAATGTTGAAATTGGCAACTTAGGTAATATATCATACTTATGTATGAATTCTCTTAAGTTTATACATAAACTCAGCTAGGACTAAGAATGATTCAGTAGGTAGAAAGTTATATACTTGGATTCCCTAGATGGCGTTTTACTAGGAGAGATATCCAAATCACATTAGTTTTTGTTTTTGTTAATATTTGAGTGAAATTATAACGGTGAAAATTAACTTTAATACATCCCCAGTCTACAAAATCATCTCGATGTGATTTTCTCAAAAAATAAATGAAACAATTTAAATATAACCCAAGTATACTCAGAATTGAATACATTTTGAATATTTTCTTAATGAATAGATTTATTCCTTCTCAAGGTCATGAGAAGTTCGATATCTCTCTCCAATATGAAATTACCTTTCTTCCACTAACCAAATGTAAAAACATTGAATCCGGATTCAGGTTCCGACAATTTTGTTTATATTAACTAGTGTTATTTTATCAACATGGTTGGTGAAACGTGAATGTCGCGTATATAACTATTTCATTATTTCTGTATTCACCGAAACTGAAAAAATCACTTGATCAGTGACTTCTGATATCACATCGCTTGAGATTGAAACAATGGAACGGATTCCATTTAACTTAATAGCTACTGAAAAATACTGCTTCAAAAAAGCTTTCGGAATTTGGGATTATGCGCTGAATAATTTTCTCAACTAACATATAGATTTAAAATGAATATTTACATGACATTTCATCATATTCAAGAGATTATATATCGTCATACGCTCCAAATCTCACCCTGAATCGTTACGTACTCTAAATGTCTGAAATTCAGTAAATCGCGAGCTCAATTACATATTTCTATATAAACTTTTCAAATACTCAACAAGTTATCTGAGATTACAATTCACCACTTGAAGGATATTGGAACTTTAATCAGTAATACACATGCTCAGTTTTTCATGACTGAATGAAAGTTGCTCTATTTCTTCTAGGGCAGACATTTGTTTTTCATATTTTTTAGGTCGTGTTTCAAATGCCTACATTTAGTTCATTAACTGGTTTTTCAGAATCCCACTGACTCATGGCTGACAATATTCCATATCACCTTTCATACATCATTTGAATTTTCTTCAATACAAGGTAGTTTTACAGGATTTGTTATGAATAATTGATCAAAAACGCTCGATTTCAAAATCTTACGTAGGTTAGGTTAGGTTAGATCTAAAGTTAGTGGGTCTATTCGACTCTCCACCGCAACACGGAATGGTTTATTGTGGCTCTCACCTATTCACACTCAACCAAATAAACCCAGCACATTAACGAAGCCGACTAGTTTGTGTGGTGAGTGGTCTTTCAGGCCAGATAGTAATAATACGACTGCTGAACTCTAACTCGATCCCCAGCGGGGCAGGCACAAAGTATATGCTCTGCTGTTTCATCATTTTCCAAAAAGATTTGACACATACAGTCTTCCGACAGTCCGAGTCTCTGCATATGACGATTCAAATAACAGTGATCCGTAAGAAGGTCTTTTAGACATCATAGTTCATCCCTACTGTAGTCCAACAACTGTTTGATATCCAGTTTCGAAGGGTAAATAAACGCCTTGAAGTGAGCCAATCCTGGAAGATTCTACCAGAAGTCCATAGATCTTTTTGCTATCCAGGTGTTCAATGCTTGTTTGGCAAAGCTCAAAGCGATGCTAATCACAGGTTCTGGTCCGATGAAGATGCTTGCGGCACCCTCCTTTGCAAGGGAGTCATCAGCCTCATCACCTTCCAGGCCAGTATGGCCAGGAATCCAGACCAGAAACAATTTGTTAAGTCTTCCTATCGAGGAAAGTCGTTTTTGGCAATTTGCTGCCAATTTAGACGTTGCTCGGTAGGAGCCGAGAGCTTTCAACGCCGCATGACTGTCCCAGAATATTTTTATTGACTTGTGTATGAGGTTGGATTCTATCAATCTCTCTGCACATAAATCCATAGCGGAAATTTCCGCTTGAAATGCAGTCGCATAGATTCGTAGGCAAGTAGATATCTCTGTCCTGGGTCTGCGACTATAACACCTGCACCAGAACCGAAAGGTGTTCCATCTGTGAATCAACAACTATCTGCTCTCAATATTTCCTTCTCCCAGAGAATCCAGTCCTCTCTACTCGGGAACAGTACTTTATAAGGCAGTTCGTAGTTGACAGTTGGAGACATAAAGTCAGAGGTCATTTCCAGAATGCTGTAACTTTCAGTGTCAACCAACAGTCTGTTGTACTCTGCATTTAATTGATTTGCGCAATTGGCAATGTGCACAAGTCTGTATGCAGTCCATCTAGCCTCTCTCTCCAGAAAAATGTGTAGAGGAGGTAGATCTAGAAGAATCTCCATGGCCACTGACGGTGTGGTACTGATGGCACCACTGATAGCCAGATAAGCCTGTCTCTGTAAGCCAGAGAGCTTCGCGTGGGTCGTTTTCTGTGAAGCCTTCGGCCACCAAGCAATTGCACCATACGTGATCATTGGTCTCACAATCATCACATGAATCCAATGGACTTGTTTTGGACCTAAACCCCAAGTTTTACCGCATGTCAATGGACATGTCAAAGGTCCATTGAGACAGTCTGGCTTTGTGTACAACTTTTTCCAAGTAAGTGTTCCAGGTGAGTCTTTTATCAAGGACAATGTTAAGATATTTCACCTCCGTTCCAAATGGAATGACCACACCATTGAGAAAAAGTGGCGTTAGATCGTACAATTTCCTTCTCTTGGTGAAAGGGATGAACACAGTTTTGCTGGAGTTGACAGACATCTGCTCCCTCAGACACCAACTGTGAACAAGGTGAACAAGATGACAAGGTCATCTTCATGAGCTTGCAGATCAACTTTTCTTCTGTCGAGGGCATCAAGCAGACTATCCACCAGAAGCGACCACAGAAGTGGAGATAGTACCCCAACTTGAGGGCAGCCTCTGGTGACCCTCAACCTGATAGCCTCGCATTTAAGAGTCGTAGTTTACTAGCATGGCCTATACCATTTCTAGCCAGAGGCAATCCTATAGATTTAGGTAGTGCATTGTCAAATCCTCCTTCAATATCAAGAAATACAGTTTAATGCTGAATCTGTCGATTTGCCGTTTTGATAAGCATACTGGTGGTTATTCAGTGGGGATGTATATATTGCTACCCTCCTGATATATCCGTCCAGTATCCTCTCAAGTCCTTTTAGCAAGAAGGATGTAAGGCTGATTGGTGGTACTGATTTGGTTTGCTGTCAACCAACTGGGTGGTATATAGTTCCACGCCAGACTAGCTTTATACAATTTTGTGAGAATAGGTAAAATTATTTGCAGTCCGTTCTGAAGAAGAGCTGGAAATATACCCTCCTCTACTGGAGATTTGAAGAGCTGAAAAGACTTGGTAGCCCATTCAACTGCCGGTGCTGTGATAACCTGAGAGTGATAAGAGTGACTCTACTATGATTATTTTCAATAGAATGGATCAAAAACACTCTCGTGTTTTGATTGTACACTGCTTCTCGATAGGAAAAAATACCATTTGAGCAAAGCAATGACTTGAAAAATGTTATTAGGACTCCGCTTCATCAGAAACAACAATTGAACGTTGTTTTTTTGCTGATTTCAAACGTGGTCGTAGAGACACAAATGATGCAGAATGCAGTGGACGTCCAAATGAGACAGTAACACAAAAAACATTTGAAAAAATCACAAAGTCGTTTTGAATGATCGAAAAGTGGAGTTGCGTGAGTTGGTTGACGTTGTAGAAATACCAAGAGAACGTGTTGGCTTTGAATTGCATGATCATTCGACTATGTTCCAAGTGGGTGCCGCGTGAGCTTATTGTTGCACAGTGATGATTCTAAGCAGTGTTTGGCCATATTGAAATGCATGCGTCCATATGTGGAACCTTTCCTGAAGATCAATAGATACTGAATGAATTTCTCAATACTGTCTGTTGATGATCTTGGCCTGCCTCAATAATTACGAAGATTTATACGATGACATTGCAACTTTGATCTGGTCACTGTACAAGGTAAAATGATCAGTATGCAATATGTGCAAAATTTGCGTATTTGGAGATTGTTTTATATTTCTATATCCTGTGATCGTATCAATGTTGATGTCAATGAACTTCGAATATTGAAAAATGGAATTCTGAATACTGAGTGTTTTTGTTTTAGATTATTGAAGATGAGGTTGGAACATATTTTCATTCCTGTATTCGCTCAAATTAATTTAAACTTTTGCATGATAATTTTCCATTTTTGACAATACTCTATTCGACGTTCGTTTTATCAAGCTGGCGTCTTCAGAAGGTAAAGAACACTAATTGCTAACTCTGAATTCGGGACACATCAATGAGTTCGAGCAGAAATTGACGGAATTTTTTTTTTCAAAGTACCTGCTAATTTCAACAGACCGATTTATATAAAGCTGAACTATGGAATTCATGTGTCCAGTGTCAGGGTCCAATCCTGACAACTCTAGATATTTTTCATTCATTTTGAAGCCGTTCTCCAAGGCGTGTTGAGAGACACAAGATCTTGTTGATCTACGAAATTGGTAAGGTGCTGTGTATTCTTCAAAACGAGTTCAAATAGTTTGCTATTAGTCTGATCGATATGATCACATATTCCCGACTAATTCCCCAACATCTTGCTTTTAGGGTAACCCAACTTCTGTTACAGTAAACAAAAAGTATTGAAGGCTACTTTTACATTCAACTTTTAAATTTGTTTGTGTATCTTGGTTCATACGGAAAGACAGTGAACTGAATAAGTGTACTTTTAGTAATAATATTTTTCTCAGCTCAACATCTTCGGCTATCTCGATGAATGCAAGTGAATTCAAACTCAATAGAGATGGCTTCAAACTGTTCGGTTAGTCATTACACAATGTTTAAGTAGATGCACTTATGGCGGAGACAATTGGAGGCAGCGACTTGCCACGCTTCTGAATCATTGAGAGACTTTGTATATTAGGAACTGCAGGGTAAGAAACCTTTAGACTCATGTTCAATGCCTTTGCGATCAACCTTCATGACGGACATACTTGAAAGTACGGGTACTCTTCAAATATCGCAAATAAATTGATAAGGAAATGTAAATTGATGTTCCAAGTTGATTGTCCTTTCTTCCGACTCTGGCGGATTAGATCATCTGCTTGAAGTGTTGAACGTGAAAGTAGCCTTCAAAACTTTTTGTTCACTTCGATAAATATCAGGTAACTCTGAAAACAAGATGATGGAAAATGAAAAGTCGGAAATATATGAAATTCCGAAGAACACGCAACACATATTCGTTTGCTTGAACCTGAAGAATCTAGTGTCACTCCACGCCTTGGAGAAGAGCTGCAAAATAATAAAAAAGTGCCTGAATTAACTTTGAACAGTGTCAAAGGTTTCCTTTCAAACTTTTCAAACTGCCCCTTGTTTACATCTATATTAATCACTTAATTAATATCAGCGAAAACGTTCTGAAAAAAAAATCCACGAATTCTTTGACATGTCTCAGAAAGTGGAAGTGAAAGTATATTACGTTAGATATAGATAGAGACCTGATTGAAAGTAAAAAATTAGTCCACTGATCTCTTGAAGACGCCAACGTGGTTGGTGAAACGCGAGTCGAGTAAGATATCGCAGTTCTGGAAAATGTGCTTATTCTCATATTCAACACCAGAGGTTTCAGTTCTACATTCAACTGTTTATCGATTCACGATTTTATTGTTGGTTTTATTTGGTACTTTTTGCTCACATAACATCGTTGAAAACGATAAATTCAGATTTCGAATATAATTTAGACATTTTTTCTGATGTACCTATAAAGCTCTTGGTTATGAATAATAATGAACATTATTATTTTTTACTTGAATTTATTTCGTTTCAGAAATCTTCTGGATTTCTGCTTCACAGAAATGTCTGTTGTAAGAAGTGATTTTTCTCTCCACTTGATGGCAATCAAGCAGTATAGAGTTCCTAGTAGGAAAACAAACTAATGCTCTTATAATTATCACACCGGATTATATATTCAATAACTCTTATTATTGAAACCACCAACGTTGAAAACTTTATAATTCTTTGGCAAAAATCAGGTAAAAAATGTAATATCATTTCTCCGGCTGTTGAGTAACATCTTTCACAAAAATTGAAGTGAATAATACTATATAAGGAGAATGTAATGTAATATCATTTCTCCGGCTGTTGAGTAATATCTTCCACAAAAATTGAAGTGAATAATACTATATAAGGAGAATGTCTCAATGTGAATAAAACGAAGATAAGTTCGTTTAAATTTGTTTCTGGAAACACATACCTCCAGAATCATGTCATCAAAAATGAAACGTGCACTAAATTCTTGGGATTATGTATTGATAATACCCTGAACTTAAATGAACATATAAAACATCTCAACAAAAAACTTGCATCTGGCTGCTATACTATCAGAGTCATCACCAAGGAGTTGGGAATAGTTGCAGGAAAAATATCATATTTTTTTCAGTTGAGTCTCATCTCAGGTATGGTATCGCTTTCTGGGGTTTCTGTAGCAAGAAGCTTTGTTCTACAAAAACGAGCGATAACATATTAAGTAGAGCCAAGCATTTGGACCACTGCAGATCACTGTTCATGAAAAGGAGAATAGTAACCGTATTCTGCATCTTTATTCTAGAAACAGTATGTTTAATTCAATTAGGAAAAAATAGTTTTGCTTACGAAAAAATATATAACACCCAAC
>WOGM01000100.1:0-17153 GCA_015342125.1 Leptinotarsa haldemani | reverse complement strand
CACTATATTGTTAAAAATGTATAAATTATAATTTCTATGTTAAAATTAGTGTAAAATATATTAAAGGTCTGTAAAAATTTGAAATGTCAAGCCTGAATGTATGTGCGAAAAGATGTGCAGCACTGTGGAATATCAATGGAAAATTAACTTTCTTTAGTAAAAGCAGGTGTGCCTCGGTAAAACTTCTATACATGGACCCAATCAAAAAATATGTAGAGGACAGATCCATGAGTCAAATCGAAGATTAAATTCCATTTTCCAGTTGATATAATCATAAAACCACAAATAAAATAATCAGCAGATCAGGAAATTTTGAAATATTCAGTTTTCCTTCATCCAGAGGGAAAAATTATAATTCTTCATGAATGTCCTACGACTTTCGTACACAATTTCGGGATCCTAAAAAAGGGAAAAAATCGAATAACGTTATTTTACGGTAATTAATAACTATTTCTGTTTACCACTTTACATGATATAATCTTACAATCTATGAACGGTGTACATATAAAATTAATTACGACAATGAAAGCACTTACTTTCTCTTTATATTTTACTTTAACTTTGAAAAAGTTGTCACAATATTATTAAATGGAAGCATTCATACACCACCTTTTTTTACGGAAATGTTTACTAAAATATATATGTTTTTTCTGTTAACCAGCTGTCGTGCCCCTACGAACGACAACCCTCAGAACTTGTGCGAGCTACGAACTAATGACGTCATACCTTTTATCGTATGATTCCTAACACGGGTTGGACAATAGCAAATGAAAATCGTCTGGCCTACGGCTTGAACCACCGACTCACACATCGGTCAATTGAATGTGAACAAAGCACCCACGTCGAACCGACCATCTACCTACCTACCAAGCACTACAGGAAAATCCTTAAGGGACTCTAAAAGCGGTGCCTGTGCGAAAGGAGCGATTCACATTGGATTTGAATAGCTGAAGATTAAATCCATTTGGAAAAACGTTCTCAGGAAGCTCATTCCTGAACACTTGAACACTTCCCATGAAAGTATATATGGAAGACTATGAAGGTTGCACGTGATGTTCGCGTCTCCAATCAGGCGGGTTGCTCTTTTCTGGATGGAATCCAGTAGCTTCAGGATATGCTTAGGGGCGTAGCTCCATACATGAGACAATACTCCAAAGATGGTCTGATCTGAGCTATATGACTATATGATCGTAGTAATCACTTGAGGAAGCTAATGTCTTAGCGAAACATGTTGTGATATATTTTTCAATAAAGTTTGTGGAGATCAAATCGTTGAGGGGTAGTTTTTGAAATTATAGGATTGAAGTTTCAAAAATGTTTTGTATAAAAGTTTAAGATTTCAATGAACTAGGCCTTTTTAGGTTTTTCACAATTATACAGGGTACCCAATAGAAGCTTGGCATATTGAGATTTTTTAAAGTGGAATGTATCTTACATTGCCTTCCATAATAATGCCAGATTCTACCAAAAAGTACTATATAAACGTTTTCATTTTAGAATAATTATTCGATCAAAACCTTTCCTCTTAATTTTGGATGAAACAAAATTGAACTTATTCTAATTTTCCTCATATCTTATTTTGTATGTGATTTTCTGTTATTCATGTGTGTAATAAAAATTCAAAAAGAACTTTTTTTTTCAAAAGGGCTATTCTATATTTTCATTGTTTCTCTGTTGCAGCAAAATATTTTGAATGATGTAGTCTTTGCATTCAATGCTAAAAATTTGTTTTCTTATATATTTATCATATATAACAACTTTCACATAATACATCATGTTATACACTTTGTGTTCAGGTTTCTGTGTAAACAACTTTTTTTTAGTTGTATCTGACGGTAACAATATTGCCACCACATCAGCTCGCAATGATTTGTTTTCCTTTCAAATTATGTGGTAAATTTCATTGTTTTTTAATTTTTTTCTGGTGGATATTGAATTATTGACTATTTCTCCCTTTCTTATTAAAAAAAAAATATTTTTAATAATTGACTTCAAATACTTGAGAAAATAGTTGAGAAGATAGTTTTTTATTTATCCTTTATTTTTGAACTAAAAATGATTGATATATTTTTTTATTAGGCAGCAAAAACAATACCTGATACTACATCTCTCAAAGACAAGTCTCCCGAACCAGACAAATGCAACACTCCCAATAGAAAATCAGTTGAACTGATTGAAAAACCTCCTGCTGTGACTGGCAACCGATCGCCAAACTCTACTGGAAATCAAGGTGAGGACAGTGGCATCGAGAGCATGGATGCTCTGAGTGAAAAGTCTCCTAATCAAGCGAGTCAGAGCCCACATGCTGACATTTTACCTCCCAAGACTCAAGTGCCTAATATGTTGGATATTGAAGCACAGCTCGCCAAGATGGAAGGTTTGAATGGGGACTCTGACAGGGTCGATGGCATTGAGACAAAAGCTGGACAAACACCAGACATGAATGAAAATAAATGTCAAGACCAGTCGACCAACTTGAAAAAGTGTTGTGAATTAACTTCTGTATTACAGGACACCCTTCAACAAACTACAGTTAATTTAACTGCGGCATTAACTTCTCCACCTTTGCCAACCAAACAAGCTGACCTCGATATTGTTGCTCTTAAGGTAAGAGATTTTGATCTTTTATTTTTTTTATTGAGAATGGTCATCTTGAATGGAACCTGATGACATTTGTTTCATTTAGTAGCCCCGAAATGGAAACATTTTAATTTTACATAAATTTACAGGTTAAAAAGGAGGAGGATGATTTGGAACCATTACCTGTACGAGTGACACCAGCCTTGTACACTTACTCTAACCCAGAAAAAGGTCGAGGAGATTCTGAGAGTCCCATTCTTTCAGATGAAGATAGCAATTCATGTTCAACTAGTAGTACAATGCCTGGTAAGCAGAGTAAAAGCCTCCTTGAACAGTTACTCATAGAGATACCAAATGACAACCAAGGAGTTCCCAGCTCTCCAAGTCCTGCAACTCGACTGTCTGTCAGGACCAGGGCATTGAATAAATTGGGCAGCCCAGAACTGAGCTCGCCAGTGGCAAAAAATACTCGAGCTGTCCCAGCGCCAAAGAGGAAAAGGAATGAATCGGACAGTTCAAATCACAGCTTAGATGAAACAAGAAAGAAGGTACGAAATAATCTGCCTTCAGATGCCAGCAATGCAACAACAGCAAAAATTCGCCCGAATGAAGTTGCAAAAATAAATAATGCTAAAAAGATGCCGAAGGTACAAGACGAGAGTTCAGACAGTGATGAGCCTTTGATAGAGAAGGTGAGGAAACCAGCTATTACAAATGTGAATCCAAATACTCAGGTGAACAATACACTTGTTAAGACAAAGTTCAAGGCAGGGCCTGGGACTGTTGCTAATAACAATAAGGGTGGAATGGTGGTGAATACTAGGAGGTCGGTAAGAAGCAATATGCCTGCGCAGAATACAAGAAGCAAAGGTGAAAAGAGTCAGTCTGAGTCAGAAGCTTTGAGGAGGAAAACGCGAAGTGCTGGTGAGTAAAATGATGATAATATTGTAACATTCATTGTGAGCAAAAGTACTAGGAGAAACAGAAATTGAAGGTTTTTTTTGGGAATAGTCCTTGTCTAGACCAGTCTACATGAACAGAGAATACTGTATGTATAATCAGTAAAACAATAGAAATAAGCAAATTTGGATAAGTTATTATTTTGTTAAAATTTATCTAATTTGATTACTAACAAAAAGGAGATGTGTGATCTATTTTAAGCTGGCTTTTTTTCAAACTGAAAATATTTTACTAGATCAACAACTATGGAAATAAGGGAAACAGTTGAGTAAGTTTGTAGTTAACCTACACCAGGTATTAACAAAATTAATAGTAAATGCCTTAGGATGGTTAGTGACATTTTATGTAATCCATTGTATTACAAAATGGATCATTTTGCACTGGACAATATTCTGAAAAATTGAAATCATCAAACTTCATTCCAATTACCGCAATGTTTGTGTACAAAGCCAATTAGCAAAGATAATAATAATGATAATATTTATTAATCCAATAAAGTCACATGCAGACTTGGGGTAAGTCACATAAGTAAGTAAAAATAGTATATTTCAAAATGGATTCTAAAGAATATCGAAATTATATAGAAGCAAAGTGATAGTACCTGGTGTATAAAGTGCATGTATATATATAAATAATTTATATAACATTAATACTAGACAAAGACTAAGTTAAAAAATTCATTCAGTCTGTAGAAGGGAGTCCGCATGAGCATTCTTCTGAGTTTTAAGTTACAGTTACAAATGGGTAGTGATTTCAGAATGGAGGGTAGGTGTTTGATAACCGTTTAATTTCAAGGCTCAGTACCTTTCTAGAGTATTCAAATCTCTTTATTGACAGCCAAAATGATAGTGAAATCCTATAGAATAGGAGTATAGGGCGTATCTAATTAATAAGTTGTTTCATATTTGTGAAATAGAACTCAAATTGTTTGCATTGAATCATTCAGATTGAACATATTGAATGTATCCCAAGGCTCAATCCTAGGACCATTACTGTTGTTTATTTTCAGCAACAATATGATTTTGTCATGCTCATCCCCACAAAAAAGAAACATTGTATATGCTGATGATACAAATTAGCTTATCACTGACAAATTACTATATCTCATTATAAGGAAAAGTAATAATAGTGCAAATGAATTTCATCAATGGTGTTCCACTAATGGTCTGATAGTTGATACTTCGAAATAATTCTATGTGCTTCTTTGATTGACGACTTATTTTATGGAAATTCATATTCATTGAGGATACACTATAAAAACACACTTTGTCTATTTTCCATCGTGAAAAATAGACAAAGGTGTATAGCTATACACTATGTATACACTATAAAAACACCTTTGTCTATTCTATATGCCCTTTTAACAAAAGAACATTCATTATAACTTTAATTCACTCATTAAAAAGAATCGTAAAGCAATTCAACAGGTAATGTTTTTCAATATATGATTCATTTTGTATGATACAAAAAAAACTAATCAATACATGTTATTGTATGATTTTCACTATCAAAGGGTTTTACAAAAACCGCGACACGTGTTTCGCAATACAATAGCTTCCTCAAGCATTTTGCTCGTTTTTGTAAAACCTTTTTATAGTGAAAATCATACCTACAATACACTGTATTGATTAGTTTTTTAATATGGATTTTCATCAGTATCAGCCAATTCTATTCAATTATTGTATACATTTGAAATTTGTATTGAATCCATATAGAATGGAATTGGAATTGTTGTGGAATTTGCCGCAGTGGTAGTGCGCCCGATTCACGATCGGAAGGTCGTGGTTCGATCCCCGCCTCGACCAGATATTTTTCTCGAGAGAATTTATCTGGTTGAAGCTGGGATGATTCTGCAACCGTGTTAGGAATCACACATTAAAAGGTAAGGCCTCGTTAGTCCTTTGCTCGCACAAGTTTCTCAACTTCTGAGAGTTGTCATTCGTATGGGGGCGACAGCTTATTAACGGAAAAACAGATTTTAAAAATCAGTTGTTTTTTTTAACAGAATGAATGAAAGAAAAGTGTATTACTGCGTATTGTGCTTATTTATGGAGAGAAGGAATCTTGACTAATCTGATGTCTTGTACTTCAAAGGTGAAATATGGCAAAGTGTAGCTGAGGCTATAACTACTATAGGATATTCACGTTAAGAAGAGAATGACGTCATTTTTGGTAATTTTGTATATCCAACATAACAACATTAAAATTCCCAATGAATTACGTTAAATACCAATGAAACTAGTAAAATTTCATTTTGTAAGTTGCTCAACTGATAAAAAGTAAAATTTCAGAAGTTGCCGAATCTAAAAGACACTCGAAAACTGTCGGTCTTTCTTTTCAGAACTAATCATTTCTTTTGATGAGATCTGCGTATATTCAATATGCCTAAAGAATTGTCGAAACAGTCTTAACAAATTTGTATTTCAACTAAGTAAGTTAATAGTAAGTAAGGTAAGCAATAAAACAAATTAACAGCACAAAATAATTTGAAAGTTCGAAATAGTACACATGTTGGCAACGCCGTATCTTGTCATCTTGTGACGTCATTCTCTTCTTAACGTGAATATCCTATAACCATCAGTGGGGCTTACACACTGTATTATGTGTAATATGTAGAGTCGCTTAAGAGTTTGTCCTGTTGAGTAAGAATTTTTTCATTTTATATTTGAATTCATTAATATTATACATTTTAAACTCTTCTGGTAACATATTGTACACACATATTGTACATATATTAAAGACAAATAACTTCTGAAAATTTCAAAAAATACACCTCACGATTTAATCTCCACGAACTTTATTTGAAAAATATAATCACATGTTTCGCTAGCATTTGTCAAGTGATTGAATACCTTCATATCACTTGACAAAGCTACTCTGCTAGCGAAACATGTTGTGATTATATTTTTCAAATAAAGTTTGTGGAGATCAAATCGTGAGGTGTAGTTTTTGAAATCACTATGGGCCATCAAGTAAGAGCCAAATCAATCAGAAAAAAAAACTTTTGAAAAATTGATATTTTATGCTATGGTAAAGACAGATTTGTTTCTGACATTCTTTGAATGGGTTTGAGATTGAGGAGTGAAATAACATCAGGCCTGATGGGTTGGGTTTATTCCAAAGCATTTTAAAGAAGGTACTTAATTGAAGTTATCTTCTATTTTCCATGTTGAGCCATTTACATTCAATGAGTTTATGAGAAATGGGTTCATATTTCCTTATCCCAAAAATAACTATTTTGTACCTTTGAAGGGCATTTATTATATTTTAAAAATTTTCCAGGGAAAGCCAATTTTTCATCTGTTACTAGTTGCAATACATTTCCAAAACATTGTTGTGTGACTGGTAGGGTAGTAAATGCCTCTGCCGCAAATTGGGCCTGTCTGTGATTTTGAATACATATTGTTTATTTATGAATATAATTGTAGTGAAAGTGGAATACTTTTGAGTAATCCCACAATTCCTGAATGTAACAATTTTCAACACCTGTCTCAATTCATGCTCCAGAATATATATGCTTGCTAACTGTCCTCAAAATTATTTTTCTTGTCTGTCAATAGTTTTTAGTAACTTTATGAATCAAGATTGTATGATATGAACAAATTGTCATTATGGAGGATATCTCCCTAACGTATATATGTGGAAACTTGAACTCTGAACTATTTTTCATAGTCTTTCTGATAATATGAAAGGAAATCCTAATTGTATTTCCTATTTAAAAAATTCTACATTTTTGTTATTTTTCAGAAAAAAAATCTAAATAATTTCCATGCTTCAATTTTTTTTCTATATACATACTTTTTTAAGTATTGTTAAACATGATATTACCTTGCATTAAACAGCCACCTTCAGTTCATAATGCGTTGTTGCAAATTTCATCAATACTATGCTTTTATTTTCTTAATTGTTGTATTGAATTGAAAAAAAAGAAAATGTTGGAATAAGCAATGAACGTACCTTTTAAATGATGTATCACGAGCCACTACTTTCCATTTAAACGATTATATTGTCTTCCTGACAAGGTACAAAACTTGTTGGTGATGTCACATATCTATATTTAAAAATGATGATTTTCATGTCAAATTTATTTCAGTTTCTGATGTGGACAGTAAACGGAAGAAAGAAGTGAAGTGACAGTATGGGAGCGGCTGCTGGGAAAGCAGCCACCAACACCATAACCCATACCAGTACCCACCGTATCGCCCTTACCTGTGTGACCTGTCATCGGAGAGCGAAGATGACAGTTACAGGAGCGAAGACTCTGATCAGTAACCACCACTTTTACTGTACAGATTGTGATATGCTACCCACTATAGTTGTACATAGATAGGCGAATTTATTGTATATAAAAAGATGCGTAGTTATTACACAAGCAGAGGTGTACATTGTAAATGTGTTATTTTCCATACAAGCTAATGCATAAATAATATATATATTATATATTATACAACTACTTTTGTTTACTGGATTTTACGTAGGGTGACATGAAATATGTGCGTGCGCGCATGTGTGTACAGTTGTTGAAGACATATTGTTTATTATATTTAGCTTAGTTGTACTTTATGTAATTTGTTTATTATTATTTATACCACGGAGCCTTGTAGAATGTTTCTTGTTTCTTTACGTAAAATACATTGACTTGTAATGTTCTTAATTGTAGATTTGTGGAAAGGTTGATGATTATAAACTATACATTGTTGAATAGAAATACCTTAATATTTATTTTCTTCTTTTTATTTATTGGTCTATCATTTTTGAAATGGGAAACGATGTTTTCACTGGTGTAATGGTGAGAGTTGGACTCCTACAAAATATCGAATATAGTTCGGTTTATTTCAAGGTTGCCGTCTAATTTACCAGTGATGCAACCATCTATTCCCATAAATATCTGAGCCTTCAACTTTCTCTAAGAGTTCTTATCAGAACTCATTTTCTATTATAAAAAGAATGATCAATCTCGTACAGCCGTTAAGTACCATATCTACTTCACCCACTGACTATATGTGAAAAAACCAACTATCTCTAAGAAGAAAGTTCTTGTGGAGTTTCTCCAATTGTCCGTTTCTCGACATCACTTACAATCTCTTGAAAACTAAATTTATATAAAAAGTAGAAACTGAATATATTCTTATTCTGTGCATGAAAACTGAGATCAATTTTCTGTAGAATTCTATGGGAAAAACTCAGAAAACGCTGATCTTCATCTTTGATAGTTAAATTGTGTTTTTGGGAAAGAAAGTTATTGGCTTTCTACTACTCCATCTTGATACAAAAAAGTGGGGAATCTTCCAAAGAAATGAAGGAAGCCCTCCTGAAACAGCTACTTTCATATAAACCTTGAATTATACAAAAAAATGTTTTCTACTCAGTTTGTATTCTAAATATTCGTTGTGGAATTGAATCAGATATCATTCACAGGATTCCTACACAATATACCAAATGAAAGGTAAAACTTTCACTTACATGAAACACTGTCATTCTCACTGGTAGACATCGATGTTTTGCCGTAGACACTTGCCTTAGGGCTCTTCGATGATACCAATCTGTATAACATTATAACAAAAAACACAATTCATTTCTAAATTACGACTTTGTCACGGAATGAGTTTGATCTACTTATGTTATTGATGACATTGTAATGACATTCATTTGCTTATTTGTTCCAATAAATATTATAATGAACTTTTTGGAACTGAAAACATAAAAATAACAATCTTAATAGAACTAGATTTTTCAAAAACTTTGTAGGAATCATTGAATATACACGTATAAACCCATAAGTCTAGATATAAAACAAAAACGAAATGTAAACAATAGATTAACAGATGCCTGTTGAATATAATATTTAATAATATGAGTAAAAAAACGAAATAATCAAATATCAGTACTCCACCAGCATGACCCATATAACAGATTTTTGCACGAGAAAGAAACATTTGTTTTGGACTTGAAAAAATGTGTACTTTTTTGTATTGTGAAGAAATGTGGACTGTTTGGATGTCCTTTTTTCTAAATGGTGTTGAGAGACATACCATATTGGCGACGTAAGGATAATTCTTGCAATACAGATATTTCAAAAATTGCCATTAATGTATTCCTAAATCAGTGTTTCTCAAAGTGTGTGCCGTGGACCTTTACTGGGGTGCCGTGAGTCTCAAGGTACAACGTTTTACAACATTGATAACTGAGAGTTAAGGTTATACTTTTGTATATAGACTAACCTAGTAGGATAACCTTATGGAAACTATATTTGACAGAAAAGGAGACTGTCACTAGATGGCGTTACTGAAAATGGAGACTCGCGTTTGAATTTCATCTCCCCGCCATCAATAGAGTCGAAAATTGCTTGTCATGAAGATTTTTACCTAGAACATCCTAGGCAGATCCGTATTAGGGTCATTGTGTACGAGTTAACCATATTTATGCAGCATTGTATAACGATGGGATCAGGTAGATTACTGGGATGTACCGGATGTACGGGATTAACAACTAGATAATGTCCTCTGTGTTGTATTATAATTAGACATGATTAAGAACTTCGAAATAGTGGCATGTGCTATCAACATTTCGTACGTGTAGGTTGTATTTTTTTGGAGACTCTAAACTTCTTTGCATTTTGGATATATTTATAAATAGTAAGTAAGTAGTCTACCAGTTTCAATGGAAGTCAATCTTATTTTTCTCAAATCCGGAAACAATAATGAACAATTCTTGCAGTTCGGGTATGCGAAACATGAATCTCGACCAGATTATTCATTTTCGACAAAAAAAACTCCAACCCCCACCCAAAAACTTCAGAATTCTCAAAAAATTGGAAATAAATTTTGCAGGTCGGGTATGCCAAACATGAATTTCGACCAGGTTGATCATTTTCGACAAAAAAAATTTCAACCCCCTCCCTGTGAGTATTGAAAAATTTCACATTTCTCATAAAAATGAAAATAAACCTTGCAGGTCGGCAGAAAGCCTTGCAGGTTTGGTCTGTCAAACATGAATCTCGACCAGGTTAATCATTTTCGCCAAAAAAAAATCCAACCCCCACCCAAAAACTGCACAATTTTCAAGAAATGTTAAATAAATTTTGCAGGTCGGCGAAAATTCTTGCAGGTCGGGTATGCCAAATATGAATCTCGACCTCAATTTAATGAGGAATGTGGAATTTTTTCCATACTCAAAGAGTGGAGGTTGAAATTTTTTTTGTCGAAAATGATTGAACTGGTCGAAATTTATGTTTGGCAGACCCGACCTGCAAGAATTTCAGCCGACCTGCAAGCTTAATTTTCAATTAAATGAGGAATGTGGAATTTTTCCATACTCAAAGGGTGGAGGTTGAATTTTTTTTGTCGAAAATGATTGAACTGGTCGAAATTCATGTTTGGCATATCCGACCTGCAAGAATTTCTGCCGACCTGCAAGGTTAATTTTCAATTAAATTTGAAATGTGGAATTTTTCCATACTCAAAGAGTGGGGGTTGAAATTTTTTTTGTCGAAAATGATTGAACTGGTCGAGATTCATGTTTGACAGACCCGACCTGCAAGAATTTCTGCCGACCTGCAAGGTTAATTTTCAATTAAATTTGAAATGTGGAATTTTTCCATACTCAAAAAGTGGGGGTTGAATTTTTTTTTGCCGGAAATGATTGAACTGGTCGAGATTCATGTTTGGCAGAACCGACCTGCAAGAATTTCTGCCGACCTGCAGGGTTATTTTCAATTTAATGAGGAATATGGAATTTTTCCATACTCAAAGTACAATATAAATCTCATAGGTATTCATGTTACTTTTGTTAATCAACGCAAAAAGTGTCGTAAAAATAGGGGAAGCAGAAGTAGTTATCATACTAGTATTTTAAGTTTCACCTCCCAAGCTCGTTATATTATAAAAATAATGGTATTATTCCAACACTTGAAAATGAAGATATTACACTACCTCAAAATGCTTTATTAAATGAAATATCTGTTTGGGATTGAATTGATTAGACAATTTAGGAATTTCCATCATTGAGTAGCTTTTTTTTCATGAACAAATAAACAAACTATACTCTAAAGATTTTTATTCTTGATATCCAAGGTTTCATTACTACCGCTTTGCAGTTATGTCCTTATAATAGACATATATTTGCTAGCAATAAGTCTCTCGATATGTTGAAAACTTAGTAATTCATGATTCCATTAATGTATGGATTTCCATATTTTCACGTGATTAGATTGAATTATCGAAGTCCAGCCCTGCTTCAACTTTGTAATTTTGAATATTGTGCCTAGGGGTCGTATCTGTACGGTCACTAAATTCAATAGGTATACCGTTTTTTGACTAGATGACGCTCGACTTTGTGTCAAATAGGAAATACACGTACACTATCCTACTAGGTTAGTCTATATACAAAGGTATCAGCTTACATTTGCAAGTGAAAACTTCTCTGAGTAGTACCCCACAACGCTGCGCAGCACAAGAGACTACGCGACAGACCCGTCTTCAAATCGTTAGTTCGATTTACATTATATGTATCTTACGTACTTTTCTAGGTTTGATTTACATTACATGTTTCTCTATATTATTTTCTTTCAAAAAATAACTTATAGTTCATCTTATTGTGTGCTACATTCTGTTTGATAAGAGAGAGGCATTGTTAGATCAAGATCTTCCCATGATGTGGTTCTGCAGATTTTTCCGGGTTTTCCTGCAGCTGAAAAAGCAAATGCGCTACTAGAATCAAAGAAGTCGCCCCGGAGCGCCAATAAATTTTTATTGTTGTTATTTTTATCGTTGTTTCAATAAAAGTTCAATATGTTAAAGAAGTTATTAACTTGAATATTGAAAAAAAAATAGATAGGTAAAGTGCATTCAAGCTAAAACGATCCACTTCAATATGGAGACTCTAAAAAATCGTGTGACACGACAACCTCAGTTTTCAGGGTAACACTGATGAGCATTGTCAGAAAAAATGTAATACTGAATTATTCTTCTTGAAAACACGAGCGTGTTGCTAGTACAAACTCACAAATTCAATCTGCTCTTGAACAGATTGAATCATTTCCATTGAACAGGAGTTAGTTTACAAAATAATACTTGAAAAAAATTCGATGTTGAAACTAAACTGATAGTCACAATTTCAGAATAATTCTGACATAAACGTCAACAACGTCAATGTCAAGTACCTAGGTGATGAAATTTCAGGCCTGTAAAAATATTGAATTTTCCACCGTAAGGTTTTACACCTAATATTATTCAACAGTGCTCTATTTGTACTTTTCAATTAGTGAAAATGCGAGACAGGAATTGTGAGAATACTCAACAGAGTATGTTTCAACCGAAATGCACTGAACGTAGATTCTTTCAGTAACGAATAATTTGAAAAATCAATTCACTATGGTATAAACACGGAAAAATAAGTTAAATAACATTAAATTATTTCCGCAAGCGTTTTCCGATACCCATGGAGCCCCATAATCCTTACGGAGAATTTATTCTGAATGGTTTGACAAACAGCAAATAACGCGGGGTACAACATATCGTGAAGTATCTGAGGAGGGGTCTCACTTGTCAGTATTTTTCCACAAAATTCTATGTAATCAAATGAAAATACAGCCTATCTATATGAACAAATTATATTTCCTCAACTGAATCACATCCTAA
Organism: Leptinotarsa haldemani; assembly: GCA_015342125.1. NCBI lineage: Eukaryota > Metazoa > Arthropoda > Insecta > Coleoptera > Chrysomelidae > Leptinotarsa > Leptinotarsa haldemani. Next base: position 3,975 of record WOGM01000100.1, on the reverse strand, counting down.
AATTACATATGAAATATAAATTGCAAAGCACATATCAAACACCAGACCATTTCTCAGGCAGTCTTCATTCACAGGATCATCGACCCTCAATGTAGGAGTTGAGATCAATGTTATCAGGTAACTCCGTGATGTCAACATCAAATCTCTCTTGGACCTCGTTCAAAATCTTGACATCCCCCTCTTCGGAAACGAAAGTGATGGCCAAACCTTTTGTACCAAACCGGCCTGCCCTAGCCACTCTGTGTAAGTAGGTATCGGAGTTTTCCGGCGCATCATAGTTGAAGACAACGTTGACTCTTTCAATGTCCATGCCACGCCCAAAGAGATTCGTGGCTACCAATATTCTCTTCCGGAAATCTCTGAACTGCTCATATCGAGAGAGCCTCTCTTTCTGGTTCATTCCTCTGTGAATTCCGATGGCTGGGAAACTCTCTTCAGTCAGCAGCTGTTCTAAAGCCACACACCTTTTAGCTGACTTCACAAAAATGACCACCTGATTGAACTCGAGAGCATCGAGCAACTTGAATAGTTTTCTATTCTTTTCATTTTCTTTGAGTTCAACGTAATGCTGCTGTAACCCATGCAACGTCAGTTTGGCTTCATCGTCTATATACATCTCTAGTGGGTCTTGCATGAATTTCTTGCACACCTGCCTGATACCTCTGCCAAGTGTTGCACTGAACATCATCACTTGCTTGGTATGTGGGGTGTTCCTGTATATCTCCTGGACGTCTCGCCTCATATCCAATAGTTCCAACATTTTGTCACACTCGTCAAGGATGAAATGTTTCAGGTTCTTGAGGATTAGCTTTCCTGACTTAACAAGCGCCAAAATACGCCCAGGCGTTCCTACAACAATGTGCGGACATTTGTCTTTCAATATTGCTTCGTCATTAGCAATAGGCAAACCTCCGAAAAAGACGCCCACCTCGACACCGGGCATGTATTTACTGAACCTCTTGTACTCACTGCCGAGTTGGAGGGCTAGTTCGCGAGTGTGGCACATCACCAAAACGTTAACGAAATTGTCTGCTGGTTCCAGTTGTTGCAGTGTTGCCAGAACAAACACTGCCGTTTTGCCCATACCCGATTTGGCTTCACATAAAATGTCCATACCAAGGACTGCTTGAGGAATGCATTCGTGCTGAACTTCTGAAGGGTGTTCAAAACCGCAGTCAACAACAGCTCTTAGAATTTCCGATTTCAATAAAAAATCTCCAAAGCCTGAACTGTGCACGGATACATAAGTGCCTTTGGTCCCTTCCTTCTGCATTTCATTAATTGTGGGCTCAGCGGTAATCTGTTCGGTATCCATATCATCTTCGTAGTCAAAAAGAACATCTGCATCTGCCATTGTTTAAGACCTGAAATGAAAGAACAATATGTGAGTACAAAATGAAAGAAACTTGAATATTTCCTGGCTGCCGAAAATAAATAGCTTCAATCTTTTTGAGAAGTTAATTTAAAACTATTTCCACTAAACTATCACGATACATTTTTTCAATATCTTCTCTTTACATGAAACTTACTCATTACGTAATGAATAATGAAATAATTAATTCAGTAGAAAACTTACCTTCTTTTTGAGTTTAAAATATACGAAATGGTCAAAACTCGACACCAGAAACGAGAAACGATTAGAATTGAGAATGAACGATATTTTATTCTCCAGACACAAATTAGGTAAAACGATTTTTATATGTTGTCGTTCCACTCAGCACCAATATATGACAGTGAATGATTCTCTTCTAATTGGAATAACCTTTTATAGCTAAGAAATCCAATTTACTTTTAAACAGGTAAGAAATCCTATTCTCTTGTAAACAGGTAAGAAATGCTAAGTACCTGCGGAGATGGACATGTTCTCATTTTGTTCAGTAATTAATTTTTGGGTTAAATGGGTTGAATTGGTGATACCTGTTTCATGAACAGAGTTATCCAATGTTTATGAAATACGAGATGGTTATCGGAATATTTGATAAGGGATAAATTTATTGATATCGATACTAGTATATCTAGTATGGATTGTGCTTTAATCAAAGCGTTTGCAGAAGCCATCAAGGAGTTGTGGTCAGAAGATTCATTTGATAGAGCAGTAAATACAAAATTGTATTATTTACCAAAAAAGTCAATACAATACAATGTAATGTGCATAAACTATCGATGAACCTCAGACAGAACTAACATTACATGAGATCTATATATCTATTTCGACTATAAACGCACTTTTGTCATAACATTAACTGTATTGTGAATTATGTCTATTGCTTCCACGGTTGTATTGTCAGAAATTGTAAAAATTTCAATGATATGTTATCTCTTACTTTCCTATATTTCACCTTAGCAAAGTCAAAGCTAGAAAAGGGGTCCTTGATGTGGAATCCCATTTACAATCGGTGTAACTGTTTTTGAACAACAACACGTTTATTTTTGAAACAATTGGTGTGTATTCTCGAATGAATTGTAATTATATCGTACTATTAAAAAATTTTGATCTCATATGTCTTGAAAAAGAAACAAGCTTCTGTTTTTCTACCATGAGTTGTTGAATGGTAGATTGATTCTCCGGAATTACTTTCTGGAATATATTTGTTTGTTTCATATGAAATTAATTTTCTTTTGTATTCAAATGGTATAGTGCGACAATTTTCGACTCGTATGCTGATCCACTATAACTCCCAGATACTCAATCATTTTCGTTCTTTCTATAACAGCACAATTGCAATTTGTTGTATTAGTACAGTCTCTGTCATGTATATGGATTATGTTATTTTCAGGTTGATCGTTCTCTAATAGGGTGAATGTAATAAATTTAGTTTTTTTCACATTCAGACTCAGAAGGTTGTGATCAAGTCATATCTGTATATCCTTTAGTCCCTTTTCTGATTTTTCAAATGCCTCCTTCCAATTTCTACCAGTGAATATGAGTGTTGTATCGTCCGCATATGATATCAGATGACCCTCAAAATTGTTGATGAAACAGATACTATTAATGTAAACAAGAAAGAGTATGGGACCTAAAACAACTTTCATTGCCTCACTCAGGCTATTATCAACTTTAACCTGTTGTGTCCTATGTGATAGATAGTCTTCCAAAATATTATATGTTGGGCCACGTATACCATATCCATGAAATTTTTTTAACGGTGTCAAATGCCTTAGCTAGGTCTAGAAATATAGCTATACATTTTTCTCATCTATCCAATGCTTCAATATTTTTTTTTACAAAATCTATTACTGCTTTTTCGGTATTGGAGTTGCTAATGAAACCAAACTGTCTGTCTGTTATTATTTTTTTGCATTGAGGTAATTCACAAGTCTACTTTTCAAGGATTGTTCAAATATTTTAGCAAAATTATTGATAATTATCAATACCATTACCAATATCGATTATAATCGATATCGATTATAATCGATATTGGTCTATAGTTTCCAATGTCACGCTTACCTGATTCATAAATGGAGGTAACGATTGACTCTTTAAATTGGTGTGGTAGTTTACCTTTTTTATTGATCAAATTCATCATGTGACCTAATGAAGATATAACGAATAAATGAATATTCTTTATGAGTTTCGAGAAAATGCCATCAGGACCAGATGAACAGTTGGTTTTTAGTTTGAATATATTTTTAGTTCATTTTGCTTTCAGAAACATGGATTCTTGTTGCATGGTGTTTTTGAGGAAATTATCAGCTATAATATGGATGTTCTTTTGGACTACGAAGATGAAGTAAATACCGAACAGATTACCACAGGGCCCACATTTAATGAAGTACAGGTGGAAGGGGCCAAAGGCACTTATGTATCCGTGCACAGTTCAGGCTTTGGAGATTTTTTATTGAAATCGGAAATTCTAAGAGCTGTTGTTGATTGTGGGTTTGAACACCCTTCAGAAGTTCAGCACGAATGCATTCCTCAAGCAGTCATTGGTATGGACATTTTATGTGAAGCCAAATCGGGTATGGGCAAAACGG
>WOGM01000099.1:0-17163 GCA_015342125.1 Leptinotarsa haldemani | reverse complement strand
TTAATAACAAATAAAAGTGGTAAACACATAGAAAGTTTCTTTTCTCTTTTCTCTATTTGTCATTAATCAAAATTTCTATTTATTTTCAATATCAACTGATCTAGCTCAATGGGTAAAAATAAAACCTCTGGAGTGAAGTTAGAAACACTTCTTTCTTACCAGAGCAAAAGTTTCTCGACATTTCGCTATCAAAGGCGTTTGAAAGTCTGCCTTTATGTACCAGTTTGAACAATTTCATGCATTTTATTGGATTCGCTAGAAGGAACATATTTCACATTTTCCGTTTCATAAACCAGCTGAGTTTAGTGTATTATAGTGGTTTATGATTATTTTTTTAAAGAATACTTACGTGCAATGCATGCATGGCCCAGAAGCAGATTTAATATAATCTCCTACTCTATAGGCTTGCCCTCGAATTTGGCAACCATTCTTAACAGCCAGGCCCTTGTAGGCATGGGGTAAGAAATGAGGTGGTAACGTTGTCGTAGTGGTTGTCGTTGTTGTTGTTAAGTTGAGCGACGTTGCCATTCCCACTGGACATTCATACCTTGGACAACAGAATCCCCTTATAGGTTCTTCGTGACAATTTGGAATTGGAGGTGGACAACTTTGTTGTAGACATATTATATCACTTCTGAAGCAGAAGCAGAAATCACATGGGTCATCACGTGGAATTTGTTGGGCCGACACAAATACTTTTCCTCCATAGCGACAAGTTCCAGGACCGAGAGGACTCTGATCATCTTCATCATAGTCTTCTACAGGCGATTGATAATCTGGTAACTCAGGTAGTTGTTCGTGTTCTCCGGGTATTTCATGACTTGGTTTTCGTTTCGGAGTAGTTGAAGGAGTTTCTGGTTTGGATGAAGTGAGTGGAACGGAAGTAGATAGTTCTCCTTCAATAAATTTCTTCGTCGAGTATTCTTCTTTTGGACCGGACGTGTATAATTCAGAATCATTTCTGGGACTCTGTGTTGTGGGATGATGCGATGTAAATGTTTCATCTGTGGTGGTCACAACGTGGCCATCTTTTTCTTGTTTGTGTTTGTCATCCAGCGGTTCTACTTGAACAAATGATTCTGTTGTTACTTCTTTAGGAGAATCGGTTTTAATTGTTTCAAATATTTCTGGTACGATTTCTGCTTTAGTTGTCATTTCTGCAGGCACAGATTGCACCCCAGTAACAACTTCTGATTGTATATCAGAGGTTTCAGTTTCAGGCTTAGGATAAGTTTCGGTAGCCACATACTCGATTTCTGGATGCGCTTTAGTTAACACTTCGATTGGACGAGTCTCGGTTACAGATTCTTCTGTTTCAGTTACCTTATCTCCAAGATTAGAGATATTTCCAGATTCACTATCTTCATGTGCACCAGTTGGAACTTCTACAGGATTACTAACGGTGGTTGATACTTCTGATTCAGGTTGCACCTCTGAGGGATGAGATTCAGTCACTAAGTCTCCCAATTCTGGTCTAGATTGTTTTTCTATACTGATTTCAGTGATTTCTGGATGATATTCGGGTTCTTTTTCCGTTAGAACTTCTTGAGATCCCGGTTGAATTTCAGTGACAAACTGATCTTGTGAAAGGTTTATTTTGGGAATCTCCGGTAGTGTTTCGGTAACCCCTTCTCCGGATTTAATTCCATCTTCAGTTGAAACATCAGCTCCAATTAGGGTTTCAGAAACTACTGCAACATGTTCAGTCACTTTGGGTTGAGTTTCAGTAATTACTTCTGGATGCTTGGTTTGTGCTTCTGTTGAAATTTCAGTAATGTTATGTTCAGTTTCAGTTGTTATTTCTGGTTGTTCAGGCTGTTCTTGTGTTGAAACTTCAGAAATTTCTGACTGAGTTTCGGCATCTATTTCTGGTTGTTTGTGTTGTTCTTTAGTTGAAACTTCACTGATGCTTGGTTGAGTTTCGGTAATTATTTCTGGTTGTTTGGGTTGTTCTTCTGTTGATACTTCAGTAATTTCTGGTTGATTTTCGGTAATTACCTCTGTATGTTTGGGTTCATCTGTTGAAGCTGAGGTAGATTCTGTTTGGGCTTTGGTTGTTACTTCTGGGTATTTCGATTGTTCTGTTGAAATTTCACTAATTTCTGGTTGAGAATCTGTTGATATTTCTGGGTGTTTGGGTTCTTCTGTTGCAACTTCAGTAATTTCTGGTTGACTTTCGGTAATTATGTCTGGATGTTTGGGTTCTCCTTCTGAAACTTCAGTAATTGTTGGCTGAATTTCGGTAATTACATCTGGATATTTGGGATGTTCTTTCGTTGGATCTTCAGTAATATTCGGTAGGGTTTCAGTATTTGATTCTGGGTATTTGGATTGTTTTCCTGTTGAAACTTCAGTAATTTCTGGTTGAGTTTCGGTAATTACTTCTGGATTTTCGGGTTGTTCATCTGTTGAATCTGTAGATTCTGGTTGGGCCTTGGTAATTATTTCTGGGTATGCCGATTCTTTTTCTGTTGAAATTTCATTGATTTCTGGGTGTTTGGGTTCTTCTGTTGCAACATCAGTGATTTCTGGTTGACTTTCGCTAATTATTTCTGGATATTTAGATTGTTCTTCTGTTGTAATTTCTGGTTGAATTTCGGTTATCATCTCTGGGTATTTGGGTTCTTCTTCTGACGAAATTTCAATGATTTCTGGATGTTCAGAATGTTGTTTTGCTGGAATTTCAGTAATACTTGGTTGGGTTTCGGTAATTATTTCTGGATGTTTGGGTTTTCCTTCTGTTGAAACTTCAATAATTTCTGGTAGAGTTTCCGTAATCATTTGTGAATGCTGAGGTTGTTCTTCGGTTGAAATTTCAGTAGTTTCTGGTTGATATTGTGTAACCATTTCTGGAAGTTTGGATTGTTCTTCTTTTGAAACTTCAGTAGTATGTGGTTGAATTTCAGTAATTATTTCTGGTTTTACGGATTCATCTTCGGTTGAAATTTCAATAATTTCTGGTTTAGTTTCAGTAATCACTTCTGGGTATTTGGGTTGCTCTTTTGTTGCAACTTCAGTAACTTCTGGATAAATTTCAGTAGCTATTTCCGGTTGTTTAGGTTGTTCTTCAGATGAAATTTCTGGTTGAATTCCTTCAATTATCTCTGGGTGTTCAGGTTGTTCTGTTGTTGAAACTTCAGTAATTTCTGGTTGAATTTCAGTTATTAATTCTGGGTTCTTAGATTGTTCTCCTGAAGAAACTTCAGTAATTGTTGATTGAGTTTCTGTAATTATTTCTGGATGGTAAGGTTGTTCTGGTGTACTTTCTGGTTGAACTTCTCCAAGCCCTTGTGAGTGTTCAGGTTGTTCAGAGGTAGAAACTTCAGTATTCTTTAGTTGCGTTTCAGTAATTACTTCTGAATTTTCGGGCTGTTCTTTAGTTGGAATTTCAGTACTCTCTGTAATTATTTCTGGGAGTTTGGGTTGGTCTTCTGTTGTAACTTCAGTAGTTTCTTGTTGAGACTCTGTAATTATCTCTGGAATTTTGGGTTGCTCTTCTGTTGAAACTTCATTAATTTCTGGTTGAGTTTTGGTAATAACTTCGGGGTGTTTGGGCTGTTTTTTTGTTGAAACTTCAGTAGTTTCTGACTGAGATTCTGTAATTATTTCTGGGAGTTTGGGTTGTTCTTCTGTTGAAACTTCTGTAATTTCTGCTTGAAGCTCAGTGATTACTTCTGGATGTTTGGATTGTTTTTCTGTTGAAAATTCAGTAGTTTCTGGTTGAGATAGTGTAATTATTTCTGGGAGTTTAGGTTGCAATTCTGTTGGAACTTCTGTAATTTCTGCTTGAGGCTCAGTAATTACTTCTGGATATTTGGATTGTTCTCTTGTTGAAACTTCAGTAATTTCTGTTTGAGTTTCTGCAATTATTTCTGGGAGTTTGGATTGCGCTTCTGTTGAAACTTCAGAAATTTCTGGTTGAGTTTCAGTGATTACTACTGGATGTTCGGGTTTTTCTTCCGTGGAAACTTCAGTAACTTCTGATTGTATTTCAGTAACTGCTCCTTCCGGTTTAGGTTCGGAGTCCTTCGTAACATCAGACTCGATGAAAGCTTCAGTAACTATCTCGCCACGTTCAGTTATTTCTGGTTGAGATTCAGTAACCGTTTCAGGTTTTTGGGTTAGTTTTTTTGTTGAAATTTCAATGATATCGTGTTGAGTTTCAGTTATTACATCTGATCCAATTCCGGTTTCGGTTACAATTTCTTCATGTTCAGTTACCTCGGGACGAGTTTCTGTAGTCAAATCTGCAAATTTGGTCCCTGCTTCGGTTTGAACTTCAGACGCGATCAAACTTGCAGTAACAGTCTCGCTATGCTCCGTTATTTCAGGTTGACTTTCAGTAATGGCTTCTGAGAGTTTAGGTTCTTCTTTCGTTGGAACTTCTTCAGATGCAGGTCGAGATTCAGTAACAATATCGACATGTTCAGTAAATGCTGAAGGAGTTTCTGTAATCACCACTACGGGCTTGGGTTCTGAATCGTTTGAAATATCTTCAGATCCAGGACCAGCTTCTGTACCCACTTGATCATGTTCAGTATGTTCCGGTTGTAGTTCATTTGCAGCATCCACATGTTCAATTACTTCTGGTTGAGTTTCTGTTGAAACTCCCAATCCAGAACTAGTTTCAGTAACCAAGTCTATTGTTTCCGATTCGGGTTTAGTTTCTGCATTTTTCTCCGTTCCAGGGTCTGCAGCATCGGTAGCAACCTCAAGCCCATGATGTAATTCAGTTACAGCTTCTCGATCAGGTACGGCCTGTGCTTCAGTTATTCCCTTTTCTGACTCATAATGAACTGTGGTCACAGGTATAATTACTGAAGGAGGTGTAGACTGTTCTTTAGCCTCTTCAGTGACAGGTTTACGAACTTCGGACGTATCTTTCACAACTTCTGGTTGGTCAGTTATTACTTCAAGGTATTTTGTTACTATTTCTTCTTTTTCCACTGGATTTGGTTCAGTGATAGCAGGTATTGATTTTTCAGAACTGATTTCAGTTGATTTTTTCTCATCATAAACTGATTGTTCTGGTACTTCAGTTTCATGTTCTATTACATCTGTCATATGATCAGCAGATTCAAGTGGTTTGGACGTTATTGAATTTTCAATTTCAGTGACAAAATCTGCAAGAATGCTAGTTGTTACCTCTTCGGTTTCATCAACTGTTTCTGGTTTCTGTTCAGGTGTAACAATTTTTGTAACTTGCTCGAATTGACCAGGTTTTATGGAAGTAAACTTTATATTTTGATCCTCAGGCGTACTTTCTGATAGTTCAGGATTCTGAGTGGGTTCTTTTAGCTCAGTGGACGACTCAACTATTTGAGTTACTGTTTCGAAAACTGATTCATCGGAGGTAGATTGAGTTGTAGCTGATCCAAGAATCTGTCCTTTTTCAGAGCCATCAGATGTCACAATTTCCGATCCTGGGGATGATTCTTCCTGCGGTTTCTGGTCTGGTATTTCACCTTCTTGTTGTATTAGCTGAGTAACACTAGAAATATCTGTTACACTTTCTGTTGATTCGCCAAAAACTTTTGTGGAGTCAGTTTCTTGTTTCTTTATTAGTGTCGGGTCTTTGGGAAGACTTTCGTAATCAGTATTGGTGATAGGTGAGATTGTAGTTTCTTGTCCTAATTTGCTGTCTTCTGAATGGTGTTCATCGTGTGCTTCATTTGATTCAGGTTTTTTGGTAGAACTTTCATTATCTTCTGCCGATTCTGCTGAACTTTGCCTAACAGTAGATAATTCAGGTACAGTGAGTTCGTGTTCCTTTGGTTTGGAAGTGGTTGTGTCTTCCATTGGGTATTTTTCAGGAACCGAAGGTATTTCAGTGATAATATCATATTTTGTTGTCGTTGAGATAGCATTTGCCACCGAACTAGTCATTTCTGCATTTGAAAATTCTTTCTCAGGCTGTGTTTCAATTATGCTTTCGGTTGCAAGAGAAAATTCGGTTTCTTCTTTTTCGGAAGAGTCTTTTTTCTCAGTTACTGTAGGTGGATTTTCCCCATCGAAGAAGTCTTCGATAGGCTGTTGTGTATGTGTTTCTTCTTTTTCATGTGGAGAAGATTCGGTTTCCGAATACTTTTTCGTTTCTGTCTCATCTTTCTCTTTGATCGCTTGTTCGGTAGTCTGATACTCAATAGCTGAACAGCCTTCTTCACCACAATGTTCAGGAATGACGTGGTCCTCTTCGAAATGCTCGTCAGGAATTTCATTATCTAAATCATCATGTAATGCTGTGGGTTCCTCAGATTCTCTTTCAGTAAATGATTCAGTGATTTTTTCTTCACTTTCATGCTTTGTACTTGTAGTTGCAATTGTTGTTTGATCTCCGACACTTTGGCTTGTAGTTTCATGTTTTTCGACTTTTTGGTCAGGAGTTGTTTCAATAATATGACTATCCGATTCTATAACGCTAGTGGCACTGGGGACAGCTGAAACGAAATGGGAGTTAGATGCATCATTTATATATTTCAGATATAATACTTACAACAACTATAGGTTGGGCAACAGCTTCCAGGTGAATGAAAGACTGGCATACAGTCTTCTAAATTGCTGGGAGGTGCCATGCACTGAACAGATTCACATTGGAGAATTGAACTGACGCATTTACAGGAGAGTTGGCACTGATTGAATGGGGGGACATTAGAGTTGTTCTTATATGTTTGCCCGTCAACCAGACAACTTCCTTCTCCAGGTATACCATGCTCTTCTTCTGTTACAGTCGATTCAGATTCCTTGACATCTGGTTGTTCTGTGTGTTTATGTTCTTCTGACGGCTCTGGATATTCACTGGTATATTCTGATTCTTTGTTGTAAGATTGTGTGAACCCAACCTTTTCGACAGGTTCAACAGTTACTTCACTTGAAGTGAAATACTTTTCAGTAATTTGGTCGAGATCGGAAGTTTTTGTTGATGATTGTGTGGATTCAAAAACAGTCTCACCAGGATGCTCAGATTCATCGTTATCACCATGTTGGGTTAAATCAGTTGTTTGATATACGTCCGTAGGTGTAGTTGAAGTTACAGTTGCTCGTGTGGGTACCGCTTCTGGCTTTTCAGAAGACAATGCCTCTTTCGGTGTTTCGGTTTTTTGATCATAAGCTTCCGTTTCGTTTTCTGATTCACCAGAACCAGCTTCATCTTCGGATGGTTTCACATGACCAGATCCTTCTTCCAAGTTAGGTGTAACATCAGACTTCAATTCCTCTTGTGATTTTTCGGTCACAGGGTGCTCCGGAACTGTTTCATTTAGACCTTCATGAATCGATGGCACTATAGAATCAACATTCTGGTCAGATATATTGGGTATTTCTGGTTCCTGTAATTCTATTCTGTCGGTAGTTTGTGGTGGTTCAGTTGTGATTTCCTCTGTCGGTTTTTTTGATGTTTTATGTTCTGAATCACTTTCAGGCGACTCGGTAATTCCTGATTCTTGTTCAGCTTGAGATGTAATTTCAGGATATGTTGGTTCAGAAATTTCTGGTGTTTTAGAAGTCACTAATATCGCCGGTATTTCTGGCAATTCAGTTTGGTTTTCACCAGAATCATCCTTTTCTGATAAAGTAGATTTGTCGGTCACTTCAACTTCAGAATTTTCTGTTGGTTGTTCTGATTCAGTCTCTGATATTCCAACTTGAGATACATCTGGTTTATATGTTTGATATATATCCGTAGGTGTAGTTGAAGTTTCAGTTGCTCGTGTGGGTACCGCTTCTGGCTTTTCCGAAGACTCCTCTATTTGTTTTTCGGTTATTTGATCGTAAGATTCCGTTTCTTTTTCTGGTTCACCAGAACTTTCTACAACTTCAGATGGTTTCACTTGTCCGGATCCTTCTTCCAAGTTAGGTGTAACAATTTCTGATGTTTTATCTTCAGATTTCTTATCATGAGCTATTTCACTTGTATCTTGCTCGACACAGCTTTCGTCAGTGCATTTTTCTGAAGCTGTTGGTATTTCATTAGTTTTTTCATCTGGATCAGAAGGTTTAGATTCTTCCTCTACTTGGCTAACTTGGAAATGCTCCGTTACTACATCTGGTAATTCACTTGATTTTTCTATTTCATTTGAATCTATTTCAAAAGATGTTGTCTCGGAAACGTGATCCATCGACTGTGGTTTCTCGGTGTCTTTCATAGATATACCCGTCACAATTTCTATTTCTTCTTCTGGTTTCTTTGTTGTCGTTTGGGCATCAAGGGGACTAATATCAGGTTTAGCTTTTTCCACTTCAGGAATTTTTGTTATCCTTGAAGTTTCGGTGACCTCACTTATGAGTTCTACTTCTTTCTTAGGTGTTACTTCAGTAGAGAAACTTTCTTCAGTAGCGCCTAGCCCATCTTGACTAGATTGAACTTCGGTTACCGTATCGTAACTGATGGATTTCGTTACTTCGTCCACAGCAACTTTTGTAACTCCTATTTCGCTTATGGTTTGTTCAGTGATTTTTTCTTGATTATCTTCATTTGCTTGGACATCAACCTCTGGTGTCATTGATTTAATTGGCATTTCCGTTGTTCCAAGGGTATCGACTACAGTTTCATCGGAACTTTGTTTTATGCTATTTCCATCTGTCGGTTGTTCAGTAATATCTGCTTCCTTTTTCGGATCAGTTGTTACTGGTGTCTCAGTTACTTTGTTTTGCCCCTCTTCTTGTGTTATTTTAGTGATAGGTTCGCTCACATCTGGACTTTCCGTTGATTTTTCAGTTTCAGAAACCACTGAAGTATCGGTTATTGGAGTGGTTTCTTCTGAACTTATTTTTGATGTTTTATCTTCAGTACTTGGGAGTCCATCAGTAGGTATCTGCGTCGACTGTGAGTTTTCATCTTGAGGAACTTCTGTGGGTTCAGCTGACTGTTCTGAATCAGGTTTTCCGGTCACTGATATAATTGGTGTCGTTTCCATTACTCTGATCGTAACGTCCTCTTGAGATTGTATATTTTTCTGATCTATTGGTCGAGTATGCGCATCGTCTGACCCAGTCATAACGGTGGACGGCAATTTAGATTGGTCAGTTGTCACATCATTTTCTGAAATTTCATTATTTCCAGCATCACTATCATCGTGTGCTAAATTATCATCCAAGGAATGATCATCTTTTTCATTCAATACATTTTCAGTTGTAATGTGTTCTTCAGATTCGGTTGGGAAAATCTCCGACGTTTGAGCTGAATCAGGCTTTTTGGTTTGATCTTGGATATGATCATGAATGGGCAATACTTCAGTAGCGGCTTCTTTAACAGTTTCTTCCGTTACTTTGTCATGTTCTGCATCAGTTACTTTTTCTGTAATTGATTCATCTGGAAGAGTGGAATTTTCACTCACTTCTTCATCCGAAGGACTTTCTGTTTCTTTCTCCGGTTTTTGTTCTTCCTTTCTAGATGTTGGCTTCTCAGTTTCTTCTTCTTGTTGTTTCTCTTCATTTTCTGTCTCCTTTGATGGGGTCAGATATTGTGTTTCCATTTGTGGAGTACCATCTTCGGTTCCTTCAGATGGTTTCACATATTCTTTCTCTGAAATTTGTTCCTCTTGTGGTTTTTCTGTAGTTCCGAATATTGTGGATGTTATCGACTCCATAATTTCGGTTACAGCTTCAGTTATTTTTGTTGTGATGGTTGCTGTTGTTTCTTCCGTAGCTAATTTTATTTCATTATCAGTCACGAATTGGTCAACATCCTCTTGCGGTTTATGTGACTTTTCTTCTTCTCCAATAACCGAATGTGAAGAAATAATTGTTGGTTGTGTAGTTGGTACATCATAATAAGATAGAGTAGTTAAATCTTCTTCAGAGATCATTTCACAATCATAAGTGTCTGGACAACATTGCCCTTCTTTTGTTGGCAATGCTGTGCAGTTCACTTTATCCAGTGGAGTTGGTCCACACTCCTGTACTGCACAAATAATATCACCTCTCATACAGTAACACTTCTCGCAAGGAATATCTTTTTTGACTAGAGCGCCGTCAATATAAACTTGGTTTTGATAAATACAGTCAGAAGGAGCAGAGGTTGGTGGAACGATCGTGGTGGTGGTGGTGGTTGTTGTCGTTGTAGAGGTGAGCAGTGGCCTAGAAGTTGTTTCTATTTCGGGGTGGTCTGAAAAATAGGAATAGTTTGAAAAATATCGAAATCTGTTTAAAATTGACGTATAAGTACTGAAATGTAAGGATATAATTTTTGTAACTTACCACAGTCATACCGCAGAGGACAACAAACACCTTCAATATATACTGGTCGACATCCTTCCACAACTTTTCCGGTTAAGGTACACTCTTGAATGATACACGCTGTCTTGTTCCTTATACAATAACATACTTCACAGGGATTGTTCGGATTTGATGGCACTTTTGCTCCGTCGGCGTAGAAGAGATTATCAATGGAACATCCATATTCGTTCAAATGTCCGAGAGCCGTCGATGGGGTCGATGTTTGAGGAACTAGATGTACAGGAACTGCAAAACACAATCAGTAATTTGTTTCAACAACACTAGAATAAGAAACCAGGAGTTTCTATTGCAATCAAAATTTCTAATTATTATACTATTCTAATTTTTTTTATCGGATACTGAAATTTCAGTGATATTTTTAAGAAGTCATGTTGGGTCTTGAAAAAAGAACCACTTGGTTTCTACGAAGTTTACGGTATCAAGAAAGTGAGTATGAAGAACTATAACGGCAGTCACTGATGCCACATAAATCTCCTGGTTTCACATTTTTATTAATCTGTTCCGTATTCCTGAGGTAACACCAGAATGACGAAGTATTTGAAGTGAAGAAAATAACTTACCTTCAGGGCAAGTGATAATAGGACAGCATTGGTCCGATCTCTTTTCCACTTTGCAGTCCTGACCGATGGCCTTAGTGAAAGGGCATACTCTCAGATAGCACATGAGCATCCTATTATGGCAAGTACAGTTTAAACATGGCTCGTTCGTGATTATCCTGTCTCCTTCGTCGTAGTGTTCGAAATTGTAGTAACAACCGGTTGCATCAGCGACTGAAAAAAAAAGTGATAGTATATTCACCAAGGGATTATATCACGATTTTTTTGTTGAAATGCTATCAACTATGTTTTTCGTTGGATGATGAATTATGAATGAATACAAAATCATTAACAGATATGAAGAATGAGGTGAAGTTAAATCAAAGGATCAAATATGAAACGAAATCACATAAATCATAGAAGATGAAAAAAATCAAAGGCTAATTTAAAAAAAAAAAACAGGAAACACAAAATTTTAATAGACTTGAAAGACTTCATTCCCTCTGGAAATTGAGGATCTTATTTCCTAACTTGTGATTCCTAGAACTGGCGAACAAAAATATTCGCATAAGAGCAACTCTCATAACTTCTTCGTCAAGTTATCAAACAACTCTCTCAATAAAATAGATAATATTTTGAACCGAGTTATTCCATGATTGTTCCTGTGTAGATTAACGAAGATTCTTCGGATCAAATTTGTAGATGCCAATAACTCACTGATATGAAAACCTTTGTGGAGAAACTCAAGGTATTTTGAAGAGGTTTTGGATAAAATCGAGACCAAATCAGCAGTTGGTAGTTTTGCCAGAAAAGCACTCATTCAGAGAAGATTACTGTAGACCCAGGACATTTTAATCAAAGATTTACTGGCCAATATATGGGGTGGGGTGGTTTCAGGTGCTGGAAATAGAGGAAGACAAAAAAGCCCCGAATCAAAGGTTTAGATACGTTTACGGTTCATTTGAAGAAGGGTGACATTTGGGAAAAAATAATCATCAAGGCTTTGACTATTCGTGCATTCAGTCTCTGAAACAATGATTGACGGGACTACGATGTTTCTTAAGTGGGTTGAGAAGTTGGTAACATAGCCTACTCGAAACATGACGATATCAACCGTAGTTGTCGATGTTGAAGACACCAACAACACTCCCTGTAGGTGACATGTGTAAATAGAACGTTCAGAGTAGCAGACGAATTTCTATCACAACTTTCACAACTCATAAAGTATCGGAAATTCATATTCCACAGTAAGGAACTGTTACTGCGTAATTCTGAATTTTAACCTTCAATTGGAAATGGTTCTGGATACTGACAATAAGACGGATGTTACAGTAAAAAAAGAATGCTCTGTGATTTCTTTAATTTGCTATAGCATCGATTGGGATGTCAAATGAAAGAGGAGACAATTCTGAGCTCATAGTAATGAAGACAACAGCCACAGAATGACAGAAGACAAGAGACAGAAAGGTAATTTTATGGAAGTTTGAGATTTTTTGAATATAACTATTGTTACCAATCCAATTCTGTGAATTCTGTGAAAAATAGAAGCCCTAACCTACATGTTTCGTGTTTTATTTTCTGTATATATAGACGTTATTGTTAATAGTTTAGAATAGGTATGAGACAGTTGGGATCAACCAACGTTGATTGAATTAATATCTAGAGCAAAATACTCATGCTATCAAACTGGTGCTTGTCTCACCAGCTTGAACAAAAAAGACAATAATACAGTTATCGTGATTTAAAAAAAAGGTTATTGAAAAAATTGTAATACCTGTAACGTAACTACGAAAAAGATTTGAAATAAATGAAATAGACGAGAATATGAAAATATAAAAAAATCGTTAATTTTTGATGATGTTAAAATCTAGATAGTCATCATGTTTATCTATTTTTATTAACGTCTCTTGATAATTTACCATTAATAACGTTATATTACAATTAACAGGTCTTGATTTTGCATTGTCAATTACAAAAAAGTTTCTAATTTGGTAGACAAAAAAACACTGAAGATGCCGTCAATCAAGGATAAGAATATGCATAGTATACGATCATTGAATGCAATTGTGATGTTAATAATGTTATACATTGCTGGAATATTCCAACAGAAATGAAAAATATTCTACATAAAAAGTACTCAAATTATTCAATCAAATTATGATAGCCATCATCACCAAACTTGTTTCTTAGTTTTTAATTTATTTATATTAATTTTTTCATTTTTCGTTAGCTGGGTTTAGGTTTTTACTTTTTTCTTTTCTTCCGTTTCTTCAATTTGGGCATTTTTGTTATTTTATTATTCATTGTACTGCTTTATAATCAGTTTCCTTTCTTGTCTTATCGTAATTTTATTATGTTAATTTCATCTTCTATTTAAGTTCATGCTAATTTGCGTTTTTCATTCTCTATGATTTATATCATTTCCCTTTATATTTGATATTTTCATTTCATTTCATTTCACATCTTTTCGGTCTATGATTCTTTATTTTATTTATTTCTCTACTCGTAGGTTTTCAAATCTGTTAATCATTTCAAAAAATCAACTTTCTTATATGCTTCAAAAAGTACAACTTCTAAATGAAATAAAAGAAAAATTACGAAAATAAATCTTATTGTTGAAAAAGTCACTGTCACATTCAAAAATTTGTGTTATGGCATTCGCTATCTGATATTTTCTTTCTTTTTGTACCAAAAAAGAAAATTAATGGGAGTCATAATTTTTTTTTAATTAAACTTTGAATTATGAAATTTCGTTTTCATTTCTGATAGTATTAGTAGAGAATTGAAGTTTATGTTTTAATTAACAATATTATAGCGATATAAAATAATATTATAGCGAAGAAATGATCGAATATCAATTTTTCAAATTTTTAAAATAATTTATTTCAAGGTAGGTTTGGAAGGTATTTTAAACGGTATCAGGAAACCACAAATCGCACAAATTTAATGATTTTTTGTTCCATGGAACCTAATATTCTATAGGATAGTATCGCGCTTTTTCACAAATTCACAAGTTTAAAATTGACTTACCTGGATAGTATTCAATTTCTGTGCTCTGATCGTTTTCGAAAGGTGCTGAAACAAAAAAAAATGTTAGACTTTAAGTAACGATATACGAGTCAATGAATTCTCAATCAATGCTTCAGACGAAATCAAGGTCAGGCCGGGAGTGGTCTTGGACTTGAAAATCAGCCTTTGCATAACTAATAGCACGGCTAATTCATGTAATTTCAATTATATTGCACACTTGCAAGTGCGTCGCGAAGCGTGAGTCACGGCGTTGCCAAATATAGAAAAATTCTTTAGATTTAGGGAATTTGTTCATGACATAAATTATTTTTTGTTTATGTCATCTAAAAAACTCTAATGAAAATTTTAAATTAAAAAGAGTAGGTTACTGTTTTTTTCTGATGTAGCAAGGACTAGAATCATAGAAGAAAAAAAATAATAAAATAGAAGATGTAAAAGAATGATAATCGAGTCTGCGCCGTATAATTTTTTTATTTTAGAATCTATAATACGAGTCGTTCCCTTAAACATTGAAAACTAAAATATATAAATATATAAAGAGCACCTCTATGAACTTGTATTTATTATACATTCTACAAGTCTATTCTGTGAATAATATTAGTGAAGTAATAATATAAATGAGAATCTGCGGTTAAACTTTGAAGTCAGTCTCCTCTGAACATCTCATTGATCAAAGGTGTTATGTGGAAGAATATGGTTCTTTTATCAAAGACTATATTATTCCGTAAATCAGATCATAACAGTTTCTTCCATCTAACATCCGAATTTTCAAAAATGCCACTCAACATTTTCGTTGAAATTTACAATACAAAATATGTTCAAACTTCGATATTTACATCTGGAAAGTACGATAGTTATTGTAAACTTTTTATTCTTTAAAACTCACTGAGGCTCTTTGTTTTATTTTCTCCTCTCTATAGATCTAGAATTATCCAAAAGCACTGAAAACTAACTTCCTTCCAAATGAATGCAGTTTCGTATCGTTCTCAGTGTAAGTTTAATCACCTTTACGTGTTTTTATCAATTCGCAATAACAACTTAGTTTTATATTTTATAATATCCAGCAGTTTATATTCATGAAACATGGGAATATTTTCTGAAGTGAAACAAAGATGAAAAGCAAAGAACATCAACTCTAGCATCTACTGAAAGAATCAGTCACGCTCATTTGCTCTGAAAGTAACATCATGTTTTTTTTGTTGAGGTATAGTATACTATCGCTTCGAAAGGAAATCGTAATAGCATCATCGCTAATATATTTATAAAAGCCATTTCATCTGAATACGAACCATTTGTTGATATGAATTATTGCAAGGCCGGAGGTGTATTTTTGGTTCGATGACCGTGTAGAATATTAAATCCTCTCTGAAACCCACGATTCCAGTTCTACATGGTTTTACCTTACTGGAAGTGTGTTTGACGTAATATAAGTCACCTTCATTATGTTAGTTATGGAGTATCAAACCGAAAAATTACATCACGGTAGTGACCTGACTAGTATCCGGTGCCGCCTCTTCGGCGGTCTTCACAAATTTTCCTTCAAAATTGTGATTTTTCTTGAAGGGAGTAACTTCTATGCATGACATGTAGATCTTTGTGAATAGTTTATTTTGATATTAATACTTTTCTTCTTTCCGGAGAAGAATGGGAAGTCAAAAACTTTCTTTTCCAAAAACTAATCTCTCCCATTAATTATACCGAAGTCTGCGCTGGTCAGGCCTTATTCCCGAAGCCCCGATACATTCGGGAGGGCGCGCCAGCATCAACCAACGACCACTCCCCACACCGTGGAGTAAGTGGTCATTGGGTCCGAGAAGCATGTGCTCTGAGTAAGCGCAGTGGGCCAAGAATGACAGCCATCTGCATTTTCCCGGCTAAGATTTCTGCCTTAGTGCGGCAGGCCGGTATGATTTTTGGGTTCGAGAGTAGAGAGGGCATCATTCCACCAAGGACTCCAATAATCAGAACAACCATCTTGGCAGAGTGGTCTGGATAGTTTGAGGAGTTCGAAGAGAAAATCTCGATAATTTATCCGTTTCTTCTCTTTTTTCGGGCGATATTCGTCTCGCCAGGAGCTGTAAACTCCACGACAAATATCGCCTTGCTCTGGTGGTTGAAAAGGACTACATCAGGCTTATTAGCTTAATGAGCCTGAGGGTGGGGAACGAATAGTTCCAATAAATTCGACGGTGTCTCGTCAATACCGTAAGAGTGCCGTAGATGGTAATATAGCACTCTAAGGGCCGCGTTATGTCGATGGATATAGGCCGAGACCGCATATGCGGTTATTGTTATGAATAATATTATGTACTGTCATCGATGACATGAGTAGATTAAACTCATTCGTGACATAAAGTCGTGATTTCTTGAATGAATTGAGTGTTATCCAGTGAGTAATATTATCCAGATTGGTGCTGAATAGCAATGAGGCAAGTGCCTTATTCCGAAACATTGGATGTCCGCAAGTGAGGATGACAGTGTTCCATATAAGTGAACATTTAAATCGAAACTCTCTCATATACTATATATTGTGTAGATTCCCGATGAACTATAACTGATTCAATTCCATAACGAATATTTGAAGTACAAACTGATATGTTTGTTCAATTCAATGTTTATATGAAAGTAGCTGTTTCGAGAGGTTTTCCTTCCACTTTTTATCTATAAGTAACTTCTATGCATGATGTACGAATTTTTGTAAAGTTTTTTTTCAATAATTGTGGAAGGTTTCCAAATCTTTTTGCATAAAGATGGAGAAGTAGAAAGCTAAAATCTTTCTATCCCAAAATCTAGAGATTATTTCATAATTGAAAGGAATTGGTATACGTTATTTTCCAATAATTATTCCCTTCAGGTTTTTTGATCTATGAATCAATAACGAATAAGGGTGACTGAATTGTGAACTCATAATATTTGATATTTTTATAAAACTAGCTCGAGGGTCATAAACATACAGAGTCACCATTTAAGTGCGCACCATTTGGGAAACTTTTTTATTGAGGGTTTTTCGACAAAAAGTTATTTCTGATAAAAGTTTGTGCATCCCCTGAAACTAAACATGCATCAACAAAATACAGTACAACACACGTAATATACGAGGCGCCTTCAAATATTTGATTTTGCGACAAGAGTAAAGTACTCTTAAGTTGAAAAATTTTGGGAAATGTTATTTAGAAAAGTTGTTCAGCATTGAAAATAACATCTAGATTTGAAGTAATGGCCATCTAAGTGGAGTTTTATTTTTTTTCCCATTTTTTTCAAATGCGAACTACGAAAAACAAATTTTTGCTAAAACGATAAATAGACAGGATCCTGTATACGACGGTTCATTTTAAAAGCCTGTAATATTACAAATTACACAACT
>WOGM01000098.1:0-17346 GCA_015342125.1 Leptinotarsa haldemani | reverse complement strand
AGACATAAGAGTATATCTGACTATATGCTGCCTTTTCTACAATTTTTGATATTGCCGGTACTATATTTATGGGCCTCAAATCATTTGGTGTCAAAGGTTTAGAAATTTTGTTTATAGGAAAAATAATAGAATGTTTCCATAGTTCCGGGAAGATACTAGTTTCAAGGCATTTGTTGACTAAATATGTTAGAACTGGAGTTAAGTAAGGGACACATATTTTGATCATTTTGATAGATATATTATCTGATCCGGTAGCATTCGTTTTTATGGAGTTCACTATCATGTTAATATCATCCATATTGACTTGATGGAATTTAAAAGTTAAATTTTCTTGAAATTGCGTTGTTTTGTAGAAGTTAAGAAGAGTATCCGGAGGTTCAGTCGCAATTTGAGTGACCGAAGTAATAAAGTGATTGTTTATTTCATTAGGGTTAGAAAGATGTTCAGGAATATCTTTCCTATCTTTACGATTGACAATGTCGAATAGGTGTAATGTGTCCCATAGATGTTTAGCGTTTTGCTGATTTTTAATGAAATTCAAGTAGGCCTTTTTTTCTTTCCGTATAGCATCTGTCACCATGTTTCTCAAACCCTTATAGGTGTTCCAATTATCACTCGTTTTGTGCCGTTTATATTTCGCGAAAGCTGAATCTTTTGTCTTAATCATGATCTTCAAAACGTCAGTCAACCAGGGAGCTTTGGGTTTACTTATTCTCGTCGTTATTATGGGGGCATGAACATCGAATATGCAAAGTAAATAATCGTTGAAAGTTTTTACAATTTCATCTACATTTTCTAAAAGATATATATCATGCCATGGCATTTCCATGAGATCATTTAGAAAGTTATCATAGTTGAAATATTTATAATTTCTGAAAGTACGATAAGTATGTTTCATTTTCTCTGATTGAAAAATTAACTCACAGAATACTAAACTATGATCGGAAATTATATCTGCATTTATTGTCTGTACGCTTAAAATATTTTCCGTGTTGGATACAGCAATAATATCAATCAGGGACGCACTTGAATTTGTAACTCTAGTGGGTTCATCATTTACTATTGTGAAACCATAAGCTTCCAAAAAATCTATAAATTTGCGAGTGTTATTATTAGAGTTATTTAAAATATTCAAATTAATATCTCCTACAAGAATCAGTTCGTCTACAGTAGGTAGTATTGGAGGGATTGTATTTTCAAGCGAAGTAATGAATTCATTCACATTAGTGTGAGGGGGTCTATACATTGCAACAACTCCTATATTTTTACCATTCAGTTGAAAACTTACCCGCAATTGTTCAAGAGATGTGTTAGAATCGTCAATGCCTAATTTTTTCAATTTAATGTTGGATTTATAGTATATAGCTATTCCTCCTCCTCTGCCCAAACGATCCTCTCGTATCATTCCGTAACCCTGTACATCAACAATGTGCTGTGAAATATTTGGCGAAAGCCATGTTTCGGTTATAACTATCAAATCAAAATTGTATTTACGTATTATATCTTTCAAATGGTCGAACCCAGCAAACAGCGATCTAACATTCAGAGTTGCGATTTTGAGATTCATAACTAAGAGTACCTCGAACAAAAACAGAGAGAAAAAAATTCTACCTAATTAAAATCAAATCAGTGGATCTAAAGATACATAGAATCCTAAATTTATTTGAATGTTTATGATAATGTGAAAATAAACACACAATCTTTTTTGCTCTTGAAATATAAAAAAGCATTCTAACCATTATAAAAAGAGAAAAAAAAATTGAATGTATCAACATATCGAAGGACATACAAATCAATGAACTAATATTAAATTAATGAATATTTTCTGGTGGAAAAAAAAGAGAGTTCAAATATTGCACCAACAATTACAAAAAAAAATTATAAGTTTTCTTGTTCATCCGAGTGGAGAGTTTCTTCCATCAGTTTACATAAATCGTTGAAACTCGGTTTCACTATATTGTTGTTTATCTTGATACGAAGCTTTCCGTCAATGGTCCATACATTTTTATATCCATATTTATTTCCAGCCAGTATTGCGGTTTTATAACGGAAAGGAGTCAAATCTTCTCTAATAGTAATTTTGGAGCCTTTGAGTGTATTCTTCATTTTGAATACTGCTTGCTTCATTTGGTATGTGGCAAACTTCACCAACACAACCTTATCAGATATTTTGAATGTGCTTTCAATATCAGATGTAGAGTTTTTTATTTTAAGTTTATTGGTCAAAAACTCATGGAGCGTTTCTTCCAAATTCTGTTCAGGCCTGAGATTAAGACCATATATTCTAAGGTTACATCTTCTGGTGTATTGTTCGAGAAAATCAACCCTTTGATCAATTTTTAGAATATTATTTGAGTTGATTGTTATACGTTTGTCAGTGCTATTGAGTGTTTCTTGTAATTGTGCAAACTTTGTATCAATAATGCTAGTGAGATTGACAGTTATTTGTTGAATAATCAGATTTATATTTGCCTCTGTCATGGATTCCACTTTCTTAGATCGCAGCTCCCTTTGAAACTGAGATTGCGACGTCGACTCTGAGCTCGACATCTCCCTTGTGAACTGATGAACTTTACTTTAGTGAGGCACAGATGGCAGTTCGATAGTGACAAAATTCCTGAGCGATCCAATGAGTGATTCGTTTTGCGCACAGATATTTGTTAGATTGTAGCAAAAAACCTCACAACTTCGTAGATGGTACGTTGAAATAAAGTTAAATATTTTAATAATTTACCTTTCAAAATGGAATGTGGATGACCCAGTTGAACAATTTGAAAGATAATTACCCAAATGATAGAGTCCGATATGCTGAAGTCTTTGTTGCACTTTTCACTTTATAATTCACTTGATTTGATTTTAAACGGATGAAATATTCGAGGAGACTCGCTAGTAACTACTCACTTGTCGCCATTTCTATAATTGCCTAAATTGCTAATTGCCTAATTGTCTAAAGTTGAATGTGATGGATGCCCGGCTACTTGATGTATGTGGGTTTTCGTCAAACCCAAGCATCACATCTATATGTGAGATCATCACTCATTACATTGGCAGTTGCTTTTTTTATCTGCCCCACATGACCAAGCTCGCGAAACACTTCTCTATTTTCTTTATTGTTTCTTGAGGTATGGGCGGTAAATTAGGAAATTTCTTATGAAATGGGCGAGATACTTCCAGTTGTGTTCGGATTTTATTCCCTAACCAATCATTTGTAAAACTGTTTCAGAGGATACTATCTAAAAATAATATTTCTATAGTGTTTGCTTACTTTCTTATTATCAGTACCTTAACATGCAATATGTTTTCAGTATATTGCAATATATATTTTATCAAATTTCGGTAACCACATGATTTTAATTTATTGTATCTTAATTGTTGCAATAAAATTTAGAGCGATAATATTTTTGAATAGAGAACGAAGAGACCTTTCAAACTATATATCCAAGCCTAAACTTCCCATTCAGACAATTGGGGTTTGTACCTGTCATTCAACGGGGGTTGAAGGTATAGGTAGCATTTTTCCGTTGAAGTATGTAAAATTATAATTTACATTATGCTTCGTGATTTTGTTAAAACATGTACTGTAACAGAAATAATGAGTTTATTCCATTTGGCTTTTACACATTGAACTGACATGTATTACTAATTTTTGTAATAGTGAGATCCAGAAGGCTAATGCTGTTGTTTTGTTCAATTTCTGCCGTGAATTTTATCTTATCGTGGAGAAGAAATTCAGGAACTGATTTATCTCTCTCTTCGAACCCACGAGGAAATTATCCACATATGTAAACTGGAATGATATGTATTTTTGTGATAAGGCATTATTCAGGCAGTTCACTTGAGAATGAATCAATAAAGTAACAAATAACAATCTCAGTAGAAATTAGACAAAAGTTTTTTTATCCTATATTTAATGAATTTCTACAAAATAAATAGATCATCAATCGAAAAACTTTCATGCAAACCTAAAAGAATCATTTTCTTTTGTTCCAGATGTAAGGCATGTTGTGTTCGTGATTTCTAGTCAAGAAAATGATTATAATATGAAGTTAGCAGAACATTTGAAGAACGATATAATTTTCCAGTCTGGAATTGTATTCAATGTAAGTATAAAATTTACTAAAATGTTGTCCAATTGTCAGAATTACTTCCCAAATTACTAGGCAGAATATTGAGTTGCTAGCACTTATGTAAGTGTAACAATTATGATCTGAATCCTTGCGTGGAGAAAACCATGTACGAGTAAAGGTTTGTCTAGTTTGTAAATAAATCGGAAAACGTTTCGAAACTGCACAAAAGATGATGCGTGATATTAATGAACCCGACATTTGAGTACAGGACGAAATTAGTTGAACCGGAACTTTATGTAGGTCTTTTCAAAAGTTTCGTCCGTTTTCTATGAGTCTACTTAAAAATTTCGTCAGCATAAAAATCGGGTGCTCGAGATTCGATGTAGTAGATGAAGGCCGTTTTTGTCTGGTGCTGATGGGCGGAGGTTCTACCGGTGAGGAAGTTACCGAAGTGCTTGAAAAGTTGATTAGGTTAGGTCCAAAGTGAGTGGGTCTATTCGACCCTCCACCGCAACCAGCAAGGGTTTATTGAGGCTCACACCTATTCATACTGGACCAAATGAACCCAGGTTCTCAACGAAGCCGATCAGTTTGTATGGTGAGTGGTAAGGGTGATGGTAAGAGTACGGCTCTGCCGAATTCTAAAAACCTGATTCGGTACCCAGCGGGGCAGGCACAAAGTATGTGCTGTGCTGTTTCATCATTTTTCAAACATAGGCGACACACACTGTCTTCTGGCAGTCCGAGTCCCTGCATATGATGATTCAAATGACAGTGACCCTTAAGAAGTCCCGTTAGACATCGTAGTTCATCCCTACTGTAGTCCAACAACGCCTTGGAAGATTCTGCCGGAAGTCCGTCAATCTTCTTGCCATCCAGGTGTTCAATGTTTGTTTGTCAAAGCCTAAAGCGATATTAATGACAGGTTCTGGTCAGATAAAGCTACTTGCAGTATCCTCCTTTACAAGGGTGTCAGCAGCCTCATTGCCTTTCTGACCAGTATGGCCAGGAATCCAGACCAGAGACAATTTGTTAAGTATTCCTATTGAGGAGAGTCGTTTTTGGCAATTTGCTACCAATTCAGACGTTGCTCGGTGGGAGCGAAGGGCTCTGCTTGCTGTACGAAAATATTTTTATTGACTTGTGTATGACAATAGCGTAAATTTCCGCTTGAAATACAGTCGCATATGTCCCTAGGCAGGTTGATATCTTTGTCCTGGGTATGTGATTGAAAAAACCTGCACCAGAACCGGAAGGTGTTTTTGATCAATCTGTGAACCAAGAACTATCTGCTCTTAATATTTTCTTCTCCCCGAAGATCCAGTCCTCTCTACTCGGGAACAGTACTTTATAAGGCAGTTCGTAGTTGACAGTTGGAGGCATGAAGTCAGAGGTCATTTCCAGAATGCCGTGACTTCCCGTGTCAACCAACAGAAAAAATGGTGGTCGGTTGGCAAGATATCTCGGAAGTATGGTGGATGAGGCAGATTTTCGACGATCAACTCGTTTGATTTTCAAACAGTGCTTTGTGAAATGTGCGAACAGGTATTGTCGTGGAGCAGGATCCGGTCTCTTCTGTTGACCACTGCCGTTGATTTCCTCACAATAGGACTTTGCTGTGATGGTTTGGCCCAGTTGCAGAATGTTATAGTGAATCACACCAGTCGCTGAGTGGTGTAGGTTTTTGTCTTTGGGAAGTGCCTGGGTAGCTCATCGGTGTCAAACCACTGTCCTGAACGTCTCCTGTTGTCGTTCAAAAAGGGATCGTTTTGGTCCCACAAAGGCAAAGAAGAACAGACCTCAAATGTGACAATTTCTGTGGAGCATTCAAACCGTGGGGCACCCACTTCTCAGCTTTTTTAGTTTAGCAATACGTTTACTGGATTACTGTAGGTCGAACACTTCGGGGCTCATCTTTGAGGCTGAAATTTTGGGAACGAAATTTAGCAAATCAACGTCTAACATTCATTAACACTATTATTGCCAAATGCAATTTGTAAAAAATGAACAATATCAATGTATAGACTACAAAATTCCCTATCGATAACAAATATTTATTGAGATATGTAGCTATACCGGGTGATCCAGAACCAATTTATCCCCACTGTATCTTCGTTGTCAATTTATATGGATGTTTCAAATTCGTTACTTCGATTTGATGTTATGGAAGTACAAACCAAGTATCAAACTAAATATGACCGGAAGTGCATCCAAATTTTATATTTACAATAAAATATATGCATTTTTTTAAATTTTGATTTGGTATAGAATTACCTTTCCAATGATATGTCACAATCATAATTTCAATTCACAATCTGCCGATATAAATGAGATTTTATAAAGGAATACTTTTTGTATTCCCCTCGTAACGGCACATTTGGGCAATATTGTGTAAGTAACAATAATTTGTGGCCAAACTTTTTACACAATAAGTCATATGCAGACTAACTGTTTTTAAAATTTTAGTTTTTCTCCATTCTTCAACATCAATACATTAATTTCTTTTAAATGTTTACTTATGAATTTTTAAATACAATTGAAATACATATTGAAATATCAAATATGAAAAAAACCTCCATACTTTGTACAACATATACGCGGCTTCTTTGAATTTTCTTCTAAACCAGTGTTCCCCTTTGTGGATGATTTCAGCTTGAGCTGAAATGTATAAATGAGAATAGTATTGTATGTAATTTAGTTTAATCTTCTTGAAGATGATCACCTGGTGCTCGAAACACGTGTCGAGTTATTAAAAATAATGGTTTGGTGTTGGGATTCAAACTCCAGTAATATGCATTACTACTACACCAAAGGTTGTAAACAGTGCACCACAAGATGTACGTTCCTTTTAAGTGATGTGAATGTTGTAGACTCAAATCAAGGATAGGTATTATTTTACTTTTAGGACACTGAATAGTCCTATACAAATGATTTTGTCATAAAAGAAATAAAGTCTTACTTACAACCATGTAAAATATATATCGTATTTCAATTCTATTATACTACTAATTTTTACAACATTATCATCATTTATTATTTATCTAGTTCGATGGCATGCCTGACGATGAAGAAGAAGAACTATGGATGGAAGGTAAGTAAATTCACGTAACATATTCATAATAGTTGGTTGACTATTTCAAAAAAGTTGTGAGTAGTGAGAGGTGATGTTTAAGGTTCAGTTGACTCATCTACAATCTACAAAAAAAAATAATGGAATATCCAAAGGACCCGAAAAAATAACCGGTCATAGACTTTTTAGTTGAGAGAATCATTTCAAATGATATAACTAGAAGCTCTGGCATAAAATAAAAGTAGATCACCAAAGCCGATTCTGTGACACCAACCAATGAGAGAGCGGTATATTTTGGTGTTGCGCGGTAACGTTTTGCGCAGTATGGCTTGGTTTGGCGTACTATGTATCAGTTCGTTATCTTTCAAGGTCACGCGTACGGTTGAGAATCTATAACCCCCTAAATTTTGAAAAGGCAAATTTAATATTTCAAAATTTGGGATGCCGACACCTTTTGCTGATAGGCTGCTCAGTTTGATACGGGAGGGAGTGAGTAAGTTCAACACAGGTCTGACTAATAGCTATTACTGATTCTTTTACTATTAATCAAATAAACCATTGAATAATTTTGATATTTGGGCGCCAGCTTGCAAAAGGCAAAACCAAAGGGAACGATATTACTTGTACCTAGCTTGGATTGGAAGGCAAAATAAATATAAAAAACAATTAACAACTTTATTTTCTTTTGATAATATGGCTAAAAGCCGGAAATATATACAAAAAAATTTTGATAGAATATATAAAAAAATGTATAATTAAATAATGAAAAAAATTCAGAATATTTACAGTTGGTCTGTTGTTCTCTGATTTTGCTTCGCTGGTTGTTGGGAGTACCTGGGGTGGCTGATGAGTATTTAGTCTTGAAGAGGGCTGCAGATGGATTAAGAGCTCACGTTGGAGTGCCTCTTTGATTAGGTTAGATGTGGAACCTCCTGCTTGTATCAGTCCTTCACCCAGTACACGGTTTCTCGATATCATGTGAAACAATGAAATACGATGAGGGGAACAACAAAGATATCCTTAGAGTCCGAATACTATATTCTGAATTTAAAAAAATAAATTCCAATGGAAATTCAGTTACATCAAAGGGTATTGAATCTTGAAACTAGAAAAATAAAGAAAATATTAATCAACTATTTCAACACCAGATTGAAAATTATCAAAACAAATTGACAGCTAATCCAAGGAAATATCAAAATTAGGTTACTAAATTAAATACAAATAGAAATGAATAACAATCTTTGATAGCTTGTCAATATACTTTGAAGGTAATGAGAAACAAAATATATTGATTTTAATCAATGAAGGGTGACAACTCCTAACAAAAAAATTCCAGAGAAATAACAAACCAAAAGTGCATATACACAGAAAGAATGATATCTGGTTGACCTTTTAAGATGAAGTTAATTCAGATAGAGTAGACTGATCGAGTATTCTTGATGAGATAAATCTGAATCTAAGGATAGAATTGAATCAGTCAAATACTAGGAAACAAATCAGGCCGGAGAAACAAATTCTCTCAAGTTCGCATTTATTTCTCAAAGAGAAATCAATTTGACCAAAAATAGATCAGACAGAAAATAAATGCTGAGGAATTGTCCTGGAATGGCACTGCCTGAATGTCGCAAAGCAATCAACTTCAACTCTCCTGTCTACTTCCAAATGTCCTAATATTAATGGTTATCTCACTGCAGCAACAGGTAACTTGAGAATTGCATTTCACAGGGATAAATTACTAATTATCTGGTATCTGAAATTTTACTAAGCGCAGATACTGATTTTTTTTAACAATTCAAAGATGAGGGAGGTATGCATATAGCAGATACTGTCTGTAGGTATTTAGTGCAAAATTCAATTTTGAGAAAAAAATATCTCCACGGTAATTTTCTGTGATGTAGAAGAAACTCTGTGTTCTTACTGTGTTTAGACGATGACTTGAGACTACGAGAATAATAAGAAATGAATCGTCTAACCTGAAAAAATTGTATGCTGCAGAATTTCTACTTAGAACAATTCTAGCCAAAAATATACCAAGAAATAGGTGATTTAGTGAATTAGTAATCTTTGGAGGACTCTAAATTTCATCGATGACTCAATTAAAGTCAGCATAAGATAATTCGAAACTTATAACATCCATCACATGCAGTTTAATTATCACAAATTAAGTAATTAAACGGATTTCTATGATTAATTAGCAACATCCAGGAAAGGCAAAATATATACTCAAACAGATCTCATCAAATTTACTATGAATACAGATAATATCAAACAAAAAGTCAAAACGTACCAGATATCAACCGTTCTCGTCAAACGCTGGGAAGGAAGAAGTATTTTTATCGTTTCCGTCGAAAACGAATTCCTTCGGTCTTTGCGTTTTTTTCAGATTTAGCCGACAGTGACTATTATACCGTTTGAGGAGTATAAAGATGATCGAAATTGTGGTGAATAAACTATTGGTGTTATAGGTAACATTAAGAATATATGAATGTAACGAAAGATTCGTTATATACATAGTACGCCGAACCAAGCCATACTGCGCAAAGTATACCGCGCTCCCATTGGCTGGTGTCACAGAATCGACTTTAGTGATCTACTAATAAATTCGAAATGAACACCAGAGCAGCAGTTTTTTTTCGTGAGGAATAATTTGATATTCCGCCATTAATATATCACAACAAAAAACAACTCGAAATTGTTTACTTTTTCCATTTACATATTGTTTCATGAATATACCGTGCATAGAACTCTCGACAGTTATTTTCTTCATTTATCAACATTATAATGTAAAGATTTTACAAAATTTTCACCAACACAAACACATCGAAAGGAATATTTTCATTTTGAAATAAAAACATGAAACTATAGTACTGCTCAAATTTCATCTCAAACACCTGGAGACCGGGAAGGTGTTCTGCATTTATTCAATGTCAGATGTTCCAGTTGTACCGTCCACTCAAAACGTGTTTCATTTGCTTCTCGATTAGTGAAATCCATCAAATTATACTCTTCTTTATCAAAGATCGATTTAATATTCTTTCGATCTATTGAGGGCTTCACTTGGGAGACATTGATCGACTTCCGCATTGATTCTTTTCACAATTGATTTCAACTGTCAAGGAATGTTGATGACTTCTTCCAAATGATATTTCAATTACAGAGTGTTTGAATAACAATTATTAGCGGAGAAAGATATTTTGCGTTAATATACAACGAAATTTTCAAACACCTACCGCTATTGAGATAAAAATGAATGAGAAATGTGAAGAATATGCCTTTCAAATATATACCTTTTCAGATGAGACGAATCATTTTTTCGATCATCATATAGCAATGCTGAGGGAAAATCTCATCATCTCCGTAAAGTGCCTGATTTCGCTCTACCACAGAATCGATCCCGCAAATCCTCAGCTCGGCTCAAGAGAATTGGTCCTCCTTATGATGCAGTCTATCCTGTATTTTCCATACGGGTATCGGCAGCAGATGGAAATCGTCAATCTTTTGAAGAAAATCCTCAAATGTCCTGCCAACCTTGCCACTTTGATCCAGGCCAATATCATTGGGCAAATTTATGAACTATCGATATATCAATCACTAAGTTATCTGTTCGGCTTTTATAAAAATTAGGCTGAAGATCTCCTACAGTGTTTCTTTTACGTTATAGTTTCAGAGCCAGCCCATGGAAGTTTCGAACACGCTTTGATGAAGGGGGACAACAATATGAGGCTATCCTGTATTTTCCATACGGGTATCGGCAGCAGATGAAAATCGTCAATCTTTTGAAGAAAATCCTCAAATGTCCTGCCAACCTTGCCACTTTGATCCAGGCCAATATCATTGGGGGCAAATTTATGAACTATCGATATATGAATCTCTAAGTTATCTGTTCGGCTTGTATGAAAATTGGGCTGAAAATCTCCTACGGTTTTTCTTTTACGTGATAGATTCAGAGCCAGCCCATGGAAGTTTCGAACACGCTTTGATGAAAGGGGACAACAATATGAGGACTCACGCGGCTCTGGTTATGCCGTATATAGTGAAGTAAGTATTTTTGCCATCCATTACATACATTGTGTCAATTTTAAAATTTACAATGGGCTGTATCTCACTAACGAAAGCTGATATCGAAAAATGCTTGGAACCGTTTCTAGGATAGTGAGGGGGAACTAAAGTGACACAAAAAAGAGCTCACCCCCTAGGCCCCACCTATCAAAACTCAAAAAGTTTGAATTGCAAACCTCTACTTGTGATACATCATTGAAAAGACTATAAAAAATGCTATCCAATAATAATATTGATATGTTTATTTACCAGCAATAGACAGAGTTTTCAACACATTATATGCAATTTCAGATAGAATACAAGAAAAAGAAAAACAATCAATTAAATGGAATGTCCTAGATATGGGTAATAAACATCGGGAGAACCCATTAAAACCCTAAGGTTGTTCATGGGAATTCTTTACTTATTGTGTTACCAAATAATCTTCGAACAGTATTTTAGTGTGAATATTTACAATATTCTGGACCTGGGAAATAGTTAATGACAATGAGAGGAGAATAAAAAATTCAGATCATATCAATAGCGATGAAACTAGGAAAATTTTGATAAGTTATTTGTTATCAATTATATTTAATATCATGTCACTGTTAATCATTGCAATAAAGTTATACTCGCTCATTACGTCTAAATATTCGTTTAAGTTCAAATTCATATCTCCGACTATGATATGATGAGTTTCTGAAGTAGTTTTCCAGTTTTGCAGATATGTTTTCAATTCATTTACAAATTTAATAGCTTCTGTTGAAGGTCGTCGGTATACTGATGTTTTGAGAATATTGTTTTTTTTATTTGTAATTTTTATTTCAATGACTTTACATTCACCTATTAATTTACCTATTGTAATTTTCAATTTCATAATGAGTTTCATATTCTATTTTAAAGGTTTCTGTTAAAACAATACAGTCAAATTTGTTTGTAAGTTGACTCATAAGAATTTCTAATTTATCAAAATTTTGATGATATAAACTGAAGTTATTTTCCTCTCCTTGTGTCATAAAACTATTTAATTCAGATACACTTTTAATTTCTGCAGTAACAACTGGTCTATAACGACAATCTCAAATATACTGGTCCATTTATATCAAAACACAAATAGTTAATTGAAATGTGGAAAAATGAAAGTGGTTCAATTCGGATGATGAGATGCTAAAATGCTTCGAATATTTTCAGTTTTTGATCGGGTTGTTTCTTGGTCTCAGAGTTTTTTTGAGAGCTGGTTGTTCTGGCGAACTGAGTTCCTTACGCGTCCACTTGCACTGCCCAGGTATTTGGTGTAGATGTCAGGAATGGATATTAGAGCTTCAAGAGTATAGGGTTCCTTGTTGATATACAACTGATTATTTCTGATGGTGGCCTTTAATCCGTGTTTTTTGCAGTATTCAGATAACTCCTGAGTTTTTTGTTGATTACCTGAACTGCTTGGTTCAGATCATCAACAATGTAGATATTTTCGCCTTCGAGTTTGTGTAAATTTTTTATTATTTCGACTTTCTTTATATACGATAGAAGTTCTAGTTTTAAAGCGTTTCCTTTATCATTAGTCAAAAAAAGTAGGCGTTATTGAGATCAGTTATTCTTATATTAATGTCTAACTTGTTATTGAGATAGGTCAGTGCCTCAGATATATTAGAAGTTTCGATGCCAATTACAATAATATTATTTTCTTTGCCTCGTCAGTTTGGTATTTTCAGCTTCTAGAGTAGACATTTCGTGATTAACCACACCACCCGCAGTCCCTCTTTTATTTCCTTTAGAGTTTCAATAGTAGTGTCTTTTTTTTCAAGGGTAATTAGGACAGATTTAGGACAGATTAGGAGATTTCTGTGTTTGTTCCAAGAACATTTGTTTGTGACATGTTTACACTCATTTTTCGGTTGTAGCAATTCTGCTATTCAGTTCGTTTCTATAATATCGATTTGATAATATTTCAAAGGTACTTTCGGTTTATCAAATTAAACAGATTATTCAAAAGTATAGCAGCTCACCCAATACATAATATAGACTGTCTTCAAGTTCACACTCATTTGCAAAAATTTAAAATGTCTACGACCTCTGGAACAGGAGTAATCAGCAAATTATCACGAGTACATTCACACGCATGTATACTGATCGAAGTATAGATAATAATTGTACAGGGTGAAGCAATAATTATGAAACTTACGCTTAAATGGAATATTTAATGGGGTTTTTGTTGAACTACAAATTCATTAAAAATGTAAATTAAGTAGGTGGGTTAAGTAGGTGGGTTCCGTTGTTTTGTCAACAATAGTACACCCTATTGTCAAAGTCTGCACGTACTTTAATATCAGCCGGCTTACTATGACTTTTTTATTTGTAATGCTACCTTCCGGACTATTGTTTTAAATGATAAGTATCCGTCGATACGTTTTTTGTTGAATAAAAACTTAATTTGCCGTTTTTGCAAAACAAGTTGGAAAGATATGTTTTTTGGGGTTCTGTCAGAGTCAATAATTTTTGGTTTGTTCGAGACTTGAATGTCATTTGTTTTCATCATTTGTACGATCAGTACTGTCATTCAGCTGTAGTTGTCACGATGGTTCACAGTATACCTGAGCGCGTGGAGATAATTTTCATATTTGCTTGCCAGAATCGGTGTTATTCAAAAACAGCTTAAATACAAACTGTTTCATGATGCCTAACTTTATATGTAGAAGTGGTGAGAGAATGTTTCTAGGGTCTACAAGTTTTTTTCTGAGAATGTTTTTCTCGCTGGGTTTTAAAGACTCCCTCACAGGCCAGTTCTTTCTGCACCAATGTTGATCCCGTGCTCTACTGTCTCATTCACACAAAAAACATGGAAATTTGGTAAAACCGCCTTGCTGACCAAGAAGTATGCATATTACTTTCAAGTCATTCCATATCATCCAACCATGAGCCGAATAGCCAATTTTATTCAAAACTATTACTAGGTTTTAATAGGTCTCTTTCATATGTACAGAATGGCCAACAGGTATAGATGCATACGTATTACTATTGTGTAATTTTCATTACACAAAAAGCTGTTTTCAGCTTTTAAACTAGTTTTGGAAGAATAAACAAACAGCCTCCCGTCTTCTTTTTTGTATTCATTACCAAACTCTTTGATCAGCCCTGGAATGTCTGAGCAGTACACTAAATCACCTTCTTGTTCAAAAATTTTCGAAAACTGCTGCTCTCTCTTCCTATACACATATATGCTAGTTCCAACAACCAACAAGTTGTTTTCTTTTAATCTAGAACCAAGCAAATCAGCTTTTTTTTGTCAACCCAAGATCCCTAACTAAGTCGTTCAGCTCAATCTGCATAAACAGTTCAGGCTCTATATTTGCTGTAGCACATTGGAACTCTTCATCATCTTGCTCATCTATATCTAACAGTACATCAGAAAGCATTTCAGTTTGAACAGAATTCAGATAATCTGGAGATTCTGGGACTGACAAATCTACATCGTGCCCTACTGGTCGGCTGGCGGAAATTAGGTTAGGGTAGCTTATTACCTTCTTGTTTTTCGAGTTATGGCCAGTAATATCAATACTACAAAAGTAACAATCAACAGTGTGGTTTCTAGGTTCTCTCCATACCATAGAAACAGCGTACTCAAAGGCTTTTTTTTCTTTTTTTCACCATTTTCTAAGATCTTCAACACAAACATAACATACCTTATGCGGGGCACAAGATTTATCCTGATTACCAAATTTAATTTCAAAATATGACAAATAAACCTTTTTTACAAAGTTAGTAATGGTTCTTTGGTGTTTTTTAATAACAAACTCACCACAAATATAACAAAAACTGTCAGGAGAGTTCTTACATCGCTATTAGACATTTCAATGAGCACATATACTGGAAACCAGAAAGTAAGGTTAGGTTGACAGTAAACAAAGCATCAGCTGTGAACAGAACAATATAATTCTTTTTTTCCCTAGATAGTAAAAGTTTTTCAGTAGTGCTGCCAACTCTTCTACATCCAGCACAAATTATTTTACAATTTTATTTGAGTATATAAAAGCTGCTAAATTCTGTAATAAATAAAAAAACTTAATATATTGGTGTGCAAATGTGAAAAATGGTAGGTGATACGGCTAAATAAGTGTAATAATTGGATTCAGCACCCTAAAAAATAGAATAATAAGGTGTTTTAAGTAAAAAAGTTTTTTCATCATTGTGACATAGGTCATTCAAGGTTAAAGCAAAAACACTGCCTCAAAGTTGCCTTGTCCTTGTTACCTTGTGACGTTACCAATTTCTAACTGCTTCAGAATTGACATAACCAACACTCGTCCGCTTTCTAAACACAGTCTGATCGGGTCCGTCAAGACGTCATAACCAACCCCACCTCTCAATCACATGCGCCAAGTCAACCTTCCAACTAGACGCGTTAACAGATGTCGATACGAACCATGCAGTGGTCGTTGCGCTCTCGTAGAGGGCAGACGTTAACATAGTCCTCGTCGCCTGCACGAGGATAGCGAGAGTAGGGCGATGCGTTACGTCATAGCCTTCACCGCGTCGAGAGAGGTGAGGGCACACCGATGAATACGCATTACTCAGCCACGCGTCGTGGAGTGAACATCTCGCTCTCCTATCGTTGAACGGTTGCTGCTGTGACGTCACACCACTACTAACTTGGTGGCCTCACACCGATGGAACATTCATTACTTGAAGGATCTTTTAAGTATGCAGACGTATGTTTGTACAAGCACATGATGAAACCCTGTACCCCTGTACCCTCACACACACACACACACACACACACCCCATCCAAATGCAATTACGTCATTATGTCCCACACACACAAAATCTCATATGAAAAAAATTCTGAACGATCCATGCACCAGGCACTTCAAGGTCACATCCCCTTGACTTCACTAAACAACAAAAAAAAAGCAGTTAATACGGCATAGTGGGGGGGAAGACCCAGAACCGGTTGTAATCTGAAGGTCACATGAGTCGGTCTAGGTCATTCACCCCACGTGATGTCATAGTAGTGGGGGACGGCTTAGAATCGGCTCAAATCTCCTACTACTATGTCATCAATAACTTCATTTTGGACGTTCAAATGCGCCTATTTTTTTACAAAATCAATAGAAAATTTAATGGAGGATGATGGAATTCCGAAGAAGTTGACGAGGTACTATTTTACTTGAAAAATATCACGCTCCTTGTGAACGTGACGTGATACACAGACGGGAAGTATAATAAATTATCAGGTAAATAACTGCAGGTTGGTGTTATTGAGAAATTTAAAAAATCCAAATGAAAAACTCTATTTTTGGCCATTTTTTCAAAAAGTTTCATTTTTCTCAAATCACCACAAATTTCACATTCACCTGGATCTCCGTATTTTATGTGTTTTTGCGTATATCCCAATATAAACACGAACTGTTTGGCAACTTGATCTCTATACTGATATAACTTTGATTTTTTCTGCGGTCCAACCAAACAAATTAACTCGTATTTTAATTTTCCAGAGATGAAGAGCTTCCCCATTTGATGGTCACATGTAGAGGACTCGTCGTTCAGGAATTCGTAACGCAAGATATGATGGCAGCTGTTTCCTACATGTGCTTCCTGTTGAAGGATCTGTACAACTGCGGAACACCCTGATCTAGCTCCATTACGTTACAACTGATCCACTCTGAGTGGATCAGTTGTAACGTAATGCAGCTAGACAACGTGGCCGATTTCTATCAGTGTTCTCTGGAGACTGGACTACAGACTGGACTGGGTCGATGAAAATCAGAGATTGGAAATGTTTCGGGGGTTACTGGACCTAAAGCAAACGGAGAACCTCTCGAAGGATATAATGTTAGTCTGCTTTTTACTAACATTCTGTTAGAATACAGTGTTTTAATTGTTGAATAAAATATTGTTTTCATAGGCGAGTTTTAATGATAGAAATAAAAAAATAACTATTGTTTGAAGAGAAGTTTCATTCGATGGTTGAGGAGTATTTTAATAATTATCTTTTCATTGTATTATCTGTGACTGATTGAGAAACAGCAAACGAAATCCGTTTTACAAAAATGAGTGAAACAAGGAAACCCTGTCAGTTTCCGTTTGAAACAGTTTATCTCGAAAACGGTTCAAAATAGAAATAGTATTATCTGAACAAAGTTAATCTAAAATTGGATGTAGAGCTCAAAAATG
>WOGM01000097.1:0-17166 GCA_015342125.1 Leptinotarsa haldemani | reverse complement strand
ATGATGTGGTGCTGCAGGTTTTTCCGGGTTTTCCTGCAGCTGAAAAAGGAAATGCGCCACTGAAATCAAAGAAGTCGCCCCGGAGCGCCAATTAATTTTTATTGTTTTTATTTTAACTGTTGTTTTATAATCACAGAAATAAATTTTTTTCACATAATTACTCAGAAAGGATAGGAAATGTGATTATTGATAACGGAAAGGATAATTTTATTTAAAATCGAGCCAAGTTAAGAAGGATGAGATGTGGTAAACTTTTATGGATGGAAAATTATTTTTTACAATTTCATAAAGGCTAGACTTCTTCAAGTTGCAAGTACCTAATGAAAAAATCTACAACTATTTTCTCACACAAAATTGAAACTTATCGAGAAAAATTTTTTCTTTTCAATTTGAGCCAGAAAAATTTGTTATTTATCATGAAGTTTGAAGAAAATTCGCTTGTATTTTTTATTCATGATAAATATACAAGATTTCGTTACGATGTTATACCTAAAACGGCTCATCAAATTATGAATGTCTTAGAAACATTTAATTTCTGAAAACCAGCAGTCTTTTGTTTTTTAAACATTTTTCAAATGGTGCATAAGAAGTAACATACATATGAAAAAAAATTGACAGAAAAAATGAAAAAACATTATTGTGTTTTATATTAATTTTTTAATATTCTGCATTTTCTCACCAAATTTTCCACACCACATCAAACTGCATAATTCAACCAAAAAATACCACTATTGATTAATAAAAAGTTTTCAACACTTGATTCAGGTCGATGATTTCGGTATTTATAAAGGGCTTTTTAAATTTAGACCAGTAAAATTTAAAACTTCAGAATGAATTCCCATGAAGCACGAATGGAATCATTTAGAACTTCTTTTCTTTGAAGGTCAAACCTGCATTGTGAGAGTTTCCATTATTTAATTGAATTCGAGTTGAATCTCTAGTGTTAATCAGTGTTAGTCATAGCTCATGGTTAATGCCGCTCAAAAAATTCAAGTTGTGAATTCTTATAGTACTCACCCTAATAAAGTCTGCAGATCACAGACGTATCGGTAAACGTATCGTTTACCAGCAGTCTTGTGTATGATATTCTTGTCGTAGTAGTATCGAAGTCCTCGAGATAATTTCTCGTAGTTCATTTTCGGTTTGTTCTTTCGTATGCCCCACCTTCTGGCTACTTCGTCAGGATCGGTGAGTTTGAATTCCCATCCATCGCCTGTCCAAGATATGAACGCCTGACACGATTTGTCAGTGAGTAGTTCGAGGAGGAACTGCCACAGCTGGATCGGTCCTGATCCTGAAAACCATTAAAAAAAGATTTAGTATTCGAGAAATTGTTGTTTATGTTTGAGTGAAATGGAAAATTCACTAGAATTCGAAATATGAGTTTTTCCCTACTATCCTATAGGGTAGGAGTCGATGAATGTTTAGTTAGATTTTGAATTGCAAGTAATTCCTTGGAGATTGCCTAATCATGAAACTGGTCTGTCGGTGATTGTACTGAACATAACCTACAAAAATCTAGATGATAATAATAACGTTACACATCCATCAACACAGTGTAGTCTTGAATTTGAGGAAATATACGTCAAACTGTTCTTATTGACAAGTGGCAAGTCAGCTATACTTATAATAAAGATGTTTTTAACAAATAGGTTCATCAGGAACATGTCTTTTTTAGTTTAGAATGGATGGTTTTTGGAAATATACATAATGTGTACAATTCCGTGTTCCAAAAATGGAAAAGCACGATTTCGTATTAGAAAATTTTTCGACATTAAAAGTGGGTGTTGTCGAAGTAGTTCTGGAAGCTACTTTTTAATATCAAGTAGGAATAATTGATCAAAAGTTGCAATTGTGCGTTGGATTTTTTTTTGTGCGTAGATACACTGGTCACACATCTAATGAATGAGCTCATGCGATAGCTGGGAAATGTTTTTGTCATCATCATGCAACGTTAAATTATTTCCAAGTGGGAAGTGGCAACAATAGCTCCAACTTAAACTGTTAAAATGCCTTTTCCGAAGAAATTAGACTCCATAATTCGTTCCGCTGATAAAATGATCGATAATGAAAGTACTAAAGGCTGTAATGAACACAAGAAAAATCCTTCGATGAGTGGCGCCAATCAAATTAGATAGCAAGGTTCGTCTGCGACGACGAACCCCCCATAAAATGTAAATGAAATAATTAAACCGAGCCGTAGTAGTCTCGACGAGAGAATTTTTCTAAGTAAAATGTATGAGAGAAAAGAAACACTTCGTCCGAGCTTCATTATCCGCCTTATTATTGAAGTAATGCGAGAAAGAGAGAGAGAGAGGATCGAGGGGGTATTATTAAAAATGATTATGCTACCGACTGCTACCGCTAATAATAAATCTTCCAAGGTCGCGCCGCGAAACAATTGCCGAGACACGTCGCGCTCTATCATGAAAGCCCGTCTGCTCGCCATTGTTTTCGCATTTTTTCATTGATTTAATCATTATTCGCTACTGTTTGATTGGGGCTTTCCATCGCGTAATTGCAACTATATCAATTGTTAAATCGCCATGTTGAAGCGCCATTTCATTGAATGGTTGAAACGGATAGGTAAGGAGGAAAACAAACGAAGACTGCAAAAAAATGAGGTGAATTAAAACATCGATACATAAAAAATTGATTGTCTTTGAAACTTTTATGGTTTACTTTTACTAAACGACTTCAATATCGAAAAATTATACAAATATGTGAAAAAAACCTATTTTTTCGTCAACCAGCTCTCGTCAACCAAATCTAACCTAACCCAGCTGAAATGAATACAAGACAATATAAAGAAGATAAAGAAATAACTTGACCAAAGTTATGTTGCTATCGTAACAAAATCTAATTTATAACATAACCTATAGCCGAAAATAAATGCAACAAAGCCTGATAATATATATTACAGGCAGATCATCAAAAAAAGAGAAGTCACGATTTGGACCATAAGCAGCACATTCTTGATGGCTCGTTATTAGAACAGGCAGTTACAGGGCTTACACAACAATTAAGGATCATGTGAGAATCATGCATCGGCGCCCAACGTGGGGACCAAAAATTTGAACAATCAACGCTTCGTCGTTATTATCAACTTCTTACCTGTAAAGCACGGTCCTCCCGCTCCCTGATTCGTCGGATATCCGGCTATCATCCCGTTTTGGATCATAGGTTTCGTATCTTGCATCGTGTTCAATTGCTCCC
Organism: Leptinotarsa haldemani; assembly: GCA_015342125.1. Classification (NCBI taxonomy): domain Eukaryota; kingdom Metazoa; phylum Arthropoda; class Insecta; order Coleoptera; family Chrysomelidae; genus Leptinotarsa; species Leptinotarsa haldemani. Next base: position 13,950 of record WOGM01000097.1, on the reverse strand, counting down.
TACCCATGCCTGCAGAGAGGAACGCAGGATGCGTGTGGGGATGGTGCCCCAATGCTAATTCGTGGCTGTGGCCCCACTGCTCGGGTCCATTATTGGCGGCGCTTGGAACCGTTTGGAAGGGGGTGGTTTCGTAGGGGGAGCCGTACGTTTCTGGGTAGCCCTCGTTGAACCTTCCGGTACCTGGACAAAATTAACGGGAGGTGATAACATGTTTTCACCCGTTTCGAATTTTTTTCGTGAGAATTATAAAGCTAAACCTAAAGAAATATAGTTAATTATTCCTTTAAGGAAGCCAAAAACATGTATTGTTCTATGGAAAAATATGTGATATTCAAGAAACACTTCATCGTACGTTTTACAAAACGCAACACGTGTTTCGCTATACATTTTCAGGCGTGTCTATACGTAAAGTATAGGAATTGAAGTTTTTTGATTTTATATAAATGTGGAAAGGTAGTGGGTCCAGTACTATACCCTGGGGAACACCCGTGGTGACTATTGAAGGCTTGCGTCAGGCATTTTTAATTTTGACTGTTTGTGTTCTATCTATTGAGCATCTGACAAAAAAAATCTAGAACTAGATCTCTTATTAGTTAATCTGATGACTTAATCAGTATAGCATACTGTGTCATACGGTAAAAGATGATTCAGCTAGATTAAGGAAAACAACACAGCATTTTTCGACAGATGTAAGTTCTTTATCATATCTTTCGTACTGCATTTTCTCTCGTTTTTCCAGAAACAGAATTGTTCATCAATGACCGCAGAATCATATTTCAGGAACAATTCCCAAAATAACTTACTGTGCTTTATGTATTATAAAAGGATTTTATTCATTTGTCTTCATTTATGTTGTAACCTTCAGAATTGTCCTAATTAGATATTATGCACTCGTGCATAATAGGACTTTTTCAGCTTGAATGTCATATATGTCGGTAAAACGAAGGCCCTTCAAAGTTATCTTTATTTTTGGAAATAGGAAAAAGTCACACGGAGCCACGTCTGGCGAATATGCAGGCTGTTTATACCATACCGTAAATTCTTGTTTTATTATAGCAGACTCATTGATCCATTTGTTTTAATGGATCAATATACATTAATCGTCGTCAAAATACGTCAAACTTAGCGGCAGCCACAGACGAATACAGATGAAATTTTTATTATACTTCACCAAACCCGTGAAACAAATCCCGTTATTTTCTGAACATATCTCGTATATAAATTCATTTTAAACTCACCTCTTACGAAATTTTTAACATAATTGTGCGCGGCGGCGGGATTGTACTTCTGTTCCAAGATGTGGTTCGAATAAAATTCCGGCGAACTGTCGATGAACTGTTGGTGGGCTTCGAGCGACGCCTGATACTCGTGTTCGTCAGGTGAAAAATGCGGCGTCGGGAAAATGTGGGTGCCGTCGTCGCCGTTTAACGTTTGCAGGTTGTTCTGGTCTATCGCGCCAAAATTGCCGCCCGTAGAGTCACTCCTTGGCGGACACGTGCTTTTGTATCCTGAAAAATTAATATAGATATAGATCGGTTGGTTTAGGATCCTTACTGGTGTGTGGAGTTCCACAAGGTTCTATTATTTTTTTTTTGTTTTTTTATAAATGACTTTCCTAAATACGTTTACAAGCTGTAGGCTCAAGATAACATTCATAGATTTCAATAGGTTTCATTCTCCATCACCAATTTCAATATTTTATATGGACTGGAAGAAAGAATTGCCCGATATATTTGGTCGAGTATCAATACTCCAAATGTAATCAACAGTCACAAAATTTTATTCAAAAATTGTCTGTCGTATATAATTCAATGCCTGTCGTGATATTGGCCAGGGAACCAACAGTTTTTTGATAGGCTTTTGTCAAATCTTACTGTGTAGGAGCAACAGGACAGGTGAATGTTTCGAATTTCACCCGAAATATTCATTTTATCATTTTCTAATATTTTTCTCCGGAACCGATATAATTTTGGTGAAATTTTGAAAGCTGATATTGAAGTGTAAAAATGTACACATGAACTCTACAGAGTTTTGAAAAATTCAGATCCATTATACAAGATTTCATAAAAACATATAAAATAATCGAATTTTTTATGAAAAATTGTAGGTTGTAAATTTTTATTCTCAACTTGTAGAAATATAGTTTGGTGTCGAAAATTTTTCAAGTTACAAATGTTTGGTTAAAGCTTTACATAAAGTTAAAGAATGTTACCATCTTTCGGATGGTGATAGGCGGGGCTCCTTTGGAGTTGTTGAAGGTATCCGGTGAGGGCGCCACCAGGAGGGGGTGATCCGTCATCTCGCATTTCGTCCGATGTCGGACAAGCTGGACTTCTCAATTGTCCGTAAACTCCTGCAAACAAAAATTCGAATTAATATCCATGCCCAACAGAAATTTCAATCAATAATGTAACGCATGTTAAAACGATAAAAACTGGTTTTCAGTCGGGGTTTCAATAGTTCAACAGACACACACAGACAATATTTTTCTACATTTTTCGAAATATAATAACACTATCAACTCATTCATTGCTGACTCAAGGAATTTGTCTACCTATGTGTGACAAAAATTTCAATTGACTATTTTAGTGCTAATTTTCTCTAAGTCCCTCGTAAGAATTATCACGTGTCTGATAATGTAATTATACTCTACTTTTTTTTGTGAACGTTCAAAATGTTCCTATGTTCGAAAATATTAGAGGTTGAAATGTTCCCATGTTTGGTAAATATTGGAGATGTGTTTATATACCCCCACTATTAAACTTAGTTACATCGTCAAATCAATTTGTTCTCCCGTAAATCAAACAATGCTAATCGCTCATTCTAATACGTTTCATTGCTCGTTCTAATCGCTCGATCCGTCCAATCGAACACTTATCCACGACTCATTATCGAACGTCTGGGAGGTCCAAATCTCTATATAAAACAATTGCTTATCGGTTGCCAATAGAAACGAAATTCGCGCGAGATCGGCCAAGGTTGATCGCTTATCGAGGGCACTCGTGATGACCAGCTAGAGAGTAATGTACCGACCGGATGGGGATTGGCCGTTCGAGATCCGCCTCTTTGCCGTGTGATCGTCTAATTGGGAGGCTGCGGACCACGCCCTCCCCGTTGCTAGTTGGTCCACGGTACGCGATCGCTCAAAGATAGACAGACTATGAAATTTTTTTAACTAGCTAGCATAGGTATTATGAAACTTTGAAAGGAAGCTAATTGTTTTAGGGTCAAGTTTTGAGTGTGACAACAATTCTGTGTTGTAAACTCTTAAATCCTAAAAGGGTAGAAAGTATCTATTCCAAAGGAGATTTAAGTACAAATATACCGTACTTGTTACTTTTTACTGACTAAATTAAGCCAAAATATCTTTGAATACGCATCTTTAGTTTTTGTATATGAAATGAGTCGGCAACGTAATAAGAATGAAAGTGACTACTGTTCCGAGCAACGGAAATGTAATGTTGAGTTGATTGAACTTTTGCACCAAAAAGTAACCCCATGTTTGGATTTTGTGTCAATTCCGTAAAATTCATTAGCACTTATTCCTTACCTACATTATATTCCAGATTTCATCCGATATCAGTCAATTTTCAAATATTGTAGTATGAGATAGAATAGTTATTTATTACCTATGTATGAAAACAACTATTCGTGTAGTAGGTATAAATAAAAGATTTCAAACCGCGTAAAAATAACGATGAACAAGTTTCAAACAATAGTAATGACGTCATCAACAGTAATCCATCACCTGAAGAAATTATATGTGTTTCTCTTTTTCCGAAAAACTGAGACGAATCGGTTACTGATATGTATGAATCATTTTCAGAACACATTCAGTTGTTTGTAAGGTATATTAAAATTTGTAACGAAAGTACCTAAATACATTATAGTTCATTAGAACTAATATTAGGTACCACCTACATACCGATAAAACAATTGAAAATCTATTTCTGAATCAAAAATTAACCGAATAAGTCAAAAATTTCAGAAAGAACCCCTATACCTATTTTCTACACCATTTAATAAATAGTGAGAAAAAATAGATAGGTATTTTCCATAGTTTTCAAAGAAAAATTCCAGAATTGAAAATTTTCACCAATTCACATATTTTTCATTTATTTTCTTACTTCATTTATCTATTTCGAAAATCTCAATATTGTAAATTAGTATGGAAAAAATTAGATGGAATTTCAACCTCTTTTACTTAATGGTACATTTTTGTTTGTAACAGTGAAAAAATGAATAAGTAGATACCTACCTATATTAACTTATGGACAAAATAATATAAAACTCTAAACTTTCATTTTTCACTGATGACATAATAAATTAACCGTCGACATTTTTTTTGTAATAATAAACTGTTTGATCTTCTTCTTGAAGATGATCACTTGGTGATCGAAACACGTGTCGAGGTGTTAAAATAACGGTTTGGTGTTGGGGAAAATCTCCAGTAATATTCATGACTGTTTAAAATATGTTTTTCCGTTAATTAGCTGTCGCCTCCATACGAACGACAACTCTCAGAGGTCGAGAAACTTGTGCGAGTTAAGGACTAACGAGGTCTTACCTTTTAACGTGTGATTTCTAACACGGTAATAATAAAGTTCAAAAAAATACCAGTTCCGGTTAGCTCCGATTTTTGAGTTAGATGAGGTATAAAATGGTATTTCAAAAGAAAAATATATGTGAATTGGTGAAAGGTTTCAATTCTTGAAACTGAGCAAACTTCGTCTTTTGTTTCTTCTTACATCAAGTTGTTTGACAACGTTTCAATAGATGACGTCATAGTGTCGCCATATTGAATTTGGATAAAATGGCTCCTATACACCGACATTTCGAATGGTCACTTGCGATATATAACATGGAAAAGAAAATTTCATGTTCTAGCAGATGGTTTTGAAAAATATACAAAGATCTATTCAAAATTCTACACCTGCGTCCATTTCCAGTTTAACTGAAAACGATTTTCAATTTTTTTGTTGTCATATTATTTATTGACATAATTGTTTTTTTTTATTATTATTAGCGGTTAAAAATTACAGACTATTGACAAGTTTCAACATACTCTAATGGTTGGTCTCCTATGACATTCATATTCTCTCCACATTTAAATCTCTTGAAATCTATAATCTCCAGTTTATGTTCTTCAAGGATATTTTTCACAGTAATGATATCATCCAACAAATATTCCTGGTGAATTAGACATGATTCTTCATCTTTGTTTTTGGCGGGTTCATCAGTTGGTGTTCCAATTTTCTTAGGATCCGTTCCAACTATATGTTGACAAATTCCTTTTCCCAGTTCTACTGTATTTTCAGTTGTTTCAGCTGCTTTATAAGCCAATGAATCTCCAAATCTACCAAAATAGACTTTATCACTTGCACTTTCCGATGGGTGGGCATAAGCTGAGGAATAAACGCCATTTCCAGCTTTTAGGCACAAAGCTCTTTTTAATGCTGCATTTTCTTCAAGAGTACCAATGGCCAAGGCAAGCTTATCAGGCAGTAATTTTCCATCAGCAGCCTTCAAGTTTTTCAGTTGTTCCGCATCTAAGTAAGCATATTTTAGTGATTTGGCAGCATCTTCAACAATTTTCTGAAACTCCCTGTTCCTTGCCACGAAGTCAGTCTCCAGTTCACCTAAACCAATACTCCATCATTTTCTTTCACTACTACACCCACAAGACCAAGAAATTGTGCTTGCTGTTTCAGATAATTCTCAGCTTGATTCAAATAGTTGTTATGTATATCCAGTGCTTTTTTACAGTTCGCAAAAGGGTATCATGTTTTCTTGCGAAGTGTGGCAAGCAAAAAATTCTCAGCTGCTGAATTGTAACCTAGTTAGGTGGAAAAACCTTGTGATAGCTTTGGTGAGTATCTGGTAAACAGCGAGTACAATAGTTAGAAAAATTACAGCAGTAATTCCTAGGCTTGCAAAATAAAATTCTTGTATCACAAACAACTCCATTGGCATAGTTTATAATAATTTCGTTGTTACCCGACTATTACGCAGTAATTTTTCGGTTCGAACTCTTCAGTTTGTCCTTTATTGCACTTTAGCAAATTCCGTATTGATTAAACTTTTTTCGTTTATCAGATCGTGAAATGTAAAAAACCCTGCAGAAAAACAACACGAAATGTGTGACATGTGTGTGACAAAAAAAATGTGTGACATGTAAGAATATATAGGCTTTTATAGCAGGAATCACGTTTGAAGTGAACAAAATCGAGGCACATACATATCACTGATGATGTCTGCCGCATAAACAGACGAAACGTCTGGCACTTCATGTTCAATTCGACCACGAAATATTACCTACCTACCACACTCTTCGTGTACCGTTCAGTAATAAAACACTCTACTCGTTGTGTCATGCAATCGAAAACACTCTTTCCTGCCACATTGACAACATCGACAGTTTTTTTTTACCTTTGTAATAATACATTGTATTTCCCACAGACACCAAAAACGGACGCGCAAACTTTTCTTCCAGGAAGCTTACCGCTACTGAATTTAACAGAGCGAAGTTCTGTGCAAAAATCAAACGCGATCCGGATGTGGCGGTGCATCATTTTTCGAAAATATTCACAAAGTTTATGTATCTACGGCGGCAATTATCAACGAAAGACTCACTGTAGATATGGGATAACAGGAAGGTGTGTGTATTTGTGAATTCTGGGAGGGTGTTACGTTATTCGTTATTGAGCCTGTGGTCTGCGTTAGATCTTTCCACTGTTTTGATCGACGGATGTCCGGTATAGGTTGGCTCGTGTGGAATATTAACGAGGCGTTTTGCTGGTGTTTATCGATGGTTTGATCGATGGGTTGTTCGTGAGGAAAGAGTGTAGTAGCAGCTACTGTTGAGTTGAATAGTGTCTGGTGTCGGGATACTGAGCGACTTGAACAGTGTGTTTCCCAAAGAGGTTTCATTGGAAGTCTGAGGTAAAGGCGTGAAGTTGACCATCTTTTTATAAATGTTTCAGATATCAGTGAATTGCGCTTTTTAAATTATTCAACAATGTAGGTACAGTGTATATACGTACCTTATAGAAGAGTGGCGTACCCTCCAAGAGATGATATATATTCAACCATCCTACTTCTCAACAAAAACTTATTTAAAAAGTATGACTGCTACGAGTATGGACATTTGAAAAATGTTGTTTTTACTATTATCTATAAAATAATAGTTTGACCGCAATATTTTTTTAATATTGTTGTTGAAACGGTTCTTAAGTTAACAAAAATAGTGTAAAAACATTTATTATTTATTATATACCTACATTATTTGCAGCATCAAATTTATCCACTAAATTGCGAAAACTAAATGTCTGAGTGAAATAAATATCGGGGCAAATTGATAAGAACTTCAGGCGGTTAACCCTTCTGTGAATATATGACAAAAGAGATTTTTGTAATAACTTTATTTTCATCATTGAATGAAAACCCTCAGATATAAATAACCTACAAAAAATATACTACGTACATCTACTAGGCTTATTCAGGATTGAGATCAGCACAAAATTTCGGGTTTTAGGTTAGCTACTTTTGATTAATATTGGAATTTATAAAATAACATACGTTTCGTTTGAAAAAAAAATGAGGAAAAGACTATTTCATGCCTCATTTCAATCAAATTGTTTAGACAATAGAAAAAGCATTCAACATTTTCTGAGAAGTATAATTTTGTTGATAAAATCGTGATAAAATTATGTTTTGTGTGTTTTTTTTTCTTATATAGGTATAACTCACTCGAACCACTAGATGTTACTCACGTAACTGTATATTTTTAGAAAAAGCTCTAATATAAAACAAATTATATGGTGTTGAATTCAAGGAATCAGGAATAAATATTTTATAGGTATTTTTGTTTTTTATATCCAGTCAGTAACTATAGTTATTTAGAAGAAAGTTTTAAGACAATTCATCATTTAATAATAAAAATTTTCATTTCTAACTTATTTCATTTCAATTTTCATTGAAAATGGAGAATATTTGATTAGATTAGCTTTTTAAAATTATTTTTGGAATAACTTCTGAACTGCTTGGTATATGTATAGGTATCCATATGATCTTTTGTTACGTACTTTTCTGACTAAATTCGAATGTAGGTATGGTAAAAATAAAACTATATTGGAGAATATTTCAAAAATTTCAATACATTTATACATTGATATTCATCTCAAACTTCAAATTTATCCCTAAATCCATGAATCACATATATGTACCGTTTGCTATCAATATTTTTTTCGAAAACTGAAGGAATTTTCAACTTTCGAAGGTTTTTAACATAGAGGACTTGAATTTGACCTGTAGAGCAAAAAAAAGATTTCATACGAAATCGGTTCCTCTTAAACCTCAAACCACTGGTAGTATAGAAATTTGGGGGAATAACACTTCATGAAATTGAGCGAAATCGATTGTTTCGTGAAAACTAATTCGACATTCATCAAGTTCTGGAGAACATTTTTTAATTTTTGAATTGATCTTGTACTGTGGAAACGGTGATATTTCAAAAAAAATCAAGGAAATGAATATTGATTAATTCATACTGAACTCATTTCAGCAGTCTCTTTCAGAAACTGCCTGATGATGTATCTATATATGTCGGGTCCACGTTGGCTAAAATCCAAACACTAGATCCTTCGCCAAAAACAAAACACTTATACTGTAGTACTGGTTATCATTATTATTGTTGTTCTTCTGAATTTGATAAAGTAAAAATCGAAAAAGATTGAAGTATACAATGATCAATTTACTAACCTAGTTCCTTTAGCATCGTAATATTTCCTTAAGACATAGTTTGGTTCATCAAGAAGGCTGGTGATTGGATTTATGAATGCTAGTAACAGTTTTGGTCCTTCGAGCCAGATATGTGAAATTCAACACATAATTATGAAAATGGTTATAGAAAACAAGCAGCAAGAGATAAACTTTTTGAGTCGCAGTTAATTGTTTTCAAAAATATTTTTCAAAATTTGTTCTCTATTATATACAGTAATTATTCTCGAAAAACTGATACATATATTTTCTTTACATCGTAAGCCAGAATGGACGATGAACTGCACATCTATTTGATATTTATGAAGTACTTTCGCTAGATATATAACAGCCAATTAAATTTCGTGCGGAATACCTTTATTATTTATAATTGTATAAATTCCAATATTATTTCTGTTCGATGAGTGCGTATATTTCATCGAAAGCGCACCTGCACGCGAAAGCAAGATTTACCGGATCGAGTACATAATACCGGGTCGAGCATTCCTCGTGGTGCGCAACTAATGTTTTCTGTTTCGTTTTCGAATTCTTGTCATTCTACCGCCTGTCGAATCGCTTCATATGCCATCTTTAATAATTGAAGTGTGCAGAAGTGAAATGATCGCTGGTAGAACGGGTAAATATTTTTTTAATGATGACGATTCGAACAATCGTATAACGGATCTCGGGCGAGGTTATTATTGTAAAATGTGACCACTGTCACCAGTTGGGCCTATGCTTGGATTCTTGATGATAAAAATGTGGTACATTTATTCAGATTTTCACTTGGTGATTATCGCATTTATTTGACTTGTTCACTCGTCGCTTTCCTCGTCTTCGAACTATCTTACGTTCTTAACTGATTCAATTTATTTTGCAGTTCTAAAAGCTCTTTCCTATACAGGGTACAGTTAGATAACCGTTAGTTAGCCGTATTTTGAGAAATAATAGGGCCCACATTCTGGAAATTGGAAAGGGTGTTTTTTGGTATCCTCTATTATAGTTTTGTGGTGGACATGTGAATATGACTGATTTTTCTGAGAACAGCTAAATTACCGTCAACGACTCATTTATAGCATATATAGGGAATATAAAATATGAAAGTAAGTCATAATCATCAGTCATAATTCAAATATCTTCAGAATTGGTGACCAATGTGTATCACATAAACTATATTCGAAATAAGGAAATTCGTATCGACTTTTCGTATAATCAGAAGTGTGCAAAAACTCTTATCATTTCCATTTGATAGAGTATAACAAAAAACCTAGCTACGTCAAGTTTCAAAATATGAGTCCTATTATCTTCTCAAAATATTGGTAACTGTCAGTCATCGCGCTGTAGCCTCTTTTTATATAACAATCGTGTCAGTGACGGTTCATTCACTTGTTCGCCAATGGCGTAACACTTGAAATAAAACTGGAGAAAAAAGTTTTGTAAACGGAGAGGATGAAGTCTCTCTCTAAAAACTCCTCTATTGTAGATCAGTGGATATTTGTACAGTGGTCCACTAGAAAACTTAGGGTGTCAAAATTGACCAAAAACAAGTTTGATAAATGAAAAAAATTAATTGCACGCCGTATACCCACTGAGATATTGGAAGTATCTATAAAGATGCGCCAAAGATGTGTTTTGCGTGTTAAAATTTCAGGATTTTGTGGCAGTGTATTTTATTTCATTGCATTGAAGGTATATTTTGTGTTAAACATGAATTTATCCTTTTTTTTCAAGTTTCAATACATACAACATCGATTTCCATCTCTCAGAAACTTACGTTCAATCAATGGTGACTGTCATAGAAATATTTTCTTTCCTGATTATTTTATTTTTCGCGTTACATACAATTTTTTATGCCAAGCCCATGTTTACACAAAATATGAAATATTCAAACAAAAAGGGAATCTTTTCCAAGAGAGAATAGTTTCTAGGAAAAGAAACCTTTTGGTACAAACTAAAATATTACCAAAAATGTCAGTTTTGGCACTTTCTTGTGCGGTTTAAAATTTTTCGTATCTAAGATTCTATCTCCAATCTAACTTTGTAAAACGGTAAAACATTATTTTTTATACGCTCCTGCTAAGAATAAACATTTTTTTCTGGCTTCTGTCAAATTTATTCTGTCAGCAGGTCAATAAATACTGGTGAATCCAAAAACTGTCATCATTACTAATTTCTCAACGCAACCTGACGACAGGGTACGAATATAACAGACAATAGATCTCCCAGATAAAAAATGTGCACCCTGCACGGTTCATCTGGTCTAGACAGAACCGGCGGAAGATACAAGTCATCAAAGAAAAATGCGCCCATGCAAAAATAACCGTAAAATTACTAATAAGGTGTTATTCTGTAATAAAAAAATGTTGAAGTACGAATTTATGATACATTAGTTTGAAGAGGAATGACAGACGTTAGCTTATCTCATTTTCATACCTATATATTTTATGTGAAATGATTTTTTGAGAAAAAAAAATAATTTTTTACTCCTTAGTCAATTAGCTTTTGATAAAATAACCTCCAGTTGTTACTTGCTGGCTATAAATCTTCCATACTGTTTACGATATTGAAAGGGGGAGCGCATAGGATAGCTACAAAGTTTTCTCGAAAAAAGAAAGACATACGACTAAAAGGCTCCAATAAACGATCAATGACAATCTTTAAACATCCTGATGAAGGATCTCACTTATCCCGAAATTTATAACCAACACAGTCTATAGAAGATGTTGAAGAAGAGCATAATTGATCTCGTTTGAATTGAAAGGAAATTATTTTTTCGGAGATATTAGTTTTCAGGAAATTATATTTCCTGATGATATTTCCTGAAAAAAAAAGATAAATTGGAGCTCAAGTGTTTTGACTTCTCAGTAATAAATTCTTCGAAGGATTTTTTTCACAAAGAAAATTTATTTTCCTGTTATTTTGACCTTTCCCATCTTGTGGTATGGAAACGTGGCGAAAAGAAGTTGCCTATGGGGATTTCAAACTCACTTAAATTATGATTTGTTGCTGACAATGGAATGAAATTACTGGTTTGATAATACTGTTGATAAGATTAATCAAATGAATGTTTTATCGCATTAGAGAGTAAATGAAGAGATTATACATATTAAAAAACTAATCAATCCAGTTTATTATACAATAAACTCATACTCATACAAAAAATCATACAATAAACTGTATTGATGATGGATTTTCATCAAGTATCGGCCAGTTCTATTCAATTAGCGATTATACATAACATAGCAACATAGCTTTATATCCTAGCACACTGGGAGTATAGAATTTGGAAGTGTAGTAGGATATGTTATTTGAGAATGAGTTTGAAGTTACTTACATCATTTAATTGGGCACGGATTATATTTCTTTGTGAATTAGTTGATTTCTAGTGACAATTTTGAGCAAGAGTGCCAAGTTCTGCAATAAACCTGTCCACATTACAATGGAAACAAAGGAAGAGAGTAAAATGAAGATGAACCGCACAATAGAAAATACATCTAACGAAGAAATGCATGTAAATAATCATAGAAAACACATTTCAAAAAGTAGGTACCTTTTATTTACTGCAATAATCTGGCAGATTTAAAGAATGAGAGGATCTAAATTCAGCTAGTATCGACGAAAATGACATGAAAGTCCATTTGTATTCTTTCGAGATGAATATTTCACCTAAATATGGATAAATACGTCCTAGTGTTTGTATTGCTTAACTCCTATACGATAAATGATGGAATCGGCCGATACTTGATGAAAATCCATAACTAACGTATTACAAAAACACTTACAATAAAGTGTTTTTGTAATACGTATCCTAGACGATAGAAATGACCTAAAGTAACATTCTTTCTATAAACCGAACTAGATGACTAGATGACCTAGCTCGGAACAGAAACTCATTCTCTCAGCCGTTAATTACATGAGTTGAAGTTACTTTTCTCGTTGTCATTTTCCTTCCTGTTTCGCGGCCAAAGCCAGTCCTGTTCCATCTTCAGTAATCTTTTTTCAAAGAGCGCAATTCCCGTTCCTCTAGAGCTGGAAGTGAGTCGATTACATCGTTTCGAAAAGGCAGGCAAAAAGCCAACGCGAAGGACGAGAGAGTAAACTTCTTCGTCAGCAGGTGGTTTGTCGGAGCACCTGTCTCACACACACCAGTTTCGGTTTTTTCTGTGCATTTACTCGAAAGCGGCCGGTTCGATGTATATGTTATTGAACGGCAGTATGTATCGAGGATGAAAAATGTTTGAGAAAAACACGCGGTTGTCCTACAGTCAAGAGGATTTTTTTTCAGAAACTTGTTAAGATACCTACAACTTGATTGATGCAGCAGTTAAGAATTATCAGAACTTTCTCATAGTCAAATGCTCATGCAATGTATAGTCAACACGTTCTGTTGATATCTTTACAATGTCAGCTAATTAACTTCAACTTCAGATATTGCGGCAAATGGACACATTTTCAGGTAAATGTGCACAGTGGCTTCTCGTTTGAGTAATATGCGCATTCAACTAACATTTACAATTTCAAATAAGGGAAATGTACATTTAATTCACAAATGGTAAATGTGAGAATACAAAATACGAAATACCAAGTGGTAGTAATGTGACCAACTGGTCAGAAGGTTTAAAATATGTTCAACTGATGAAAAATAGAGCTTCTCATGAGAGTATAGAGCTATAGAATCTGTTGAACAGCTGAAAATAGAAGAAGAGTTAGCAATTACTAGAAAAAGTACACACAGCCAATTTACTTCATAGCAAAGTCGCAGAAAACGATGAATTTTCTATTGAAACGTTAGATATAATTTTGGATGGTTTATTATGCAACCAAATTGAAGATAAAGATGAAAGTTGTGAGTTAAATTATGTTTTAAACGCGAAGAAAATAAGGGAAAATTTAGAAAATCGAGCTATCAAAATGTGTAATCTTTCGAAAGAAAAATTTCCTGCCGCTGTGATTGGTAACAATGTTAGAGTTTCCATTCCAGACGTTGATCGTGGTAAAACGGATCCAAAAAATTTGATTTGCGTTGTTTTGTCCAGAGATGATGAAAAAATATATATGAATTAGGAACTGAACAGGGAGTTTTAAAACAATCTTATTCTAGGCATGAATTCGCCATTTGTGAACAAAAGTTTATATCATACGAAGATGTCCCTCAAGATGTTGGGAAATCGGTAAGAGAAATTATAGGAATGC
>WOGM01000096.1:0-17205 GCA_015342125.1 Leptinotarsa haldemani | reverse complement strand
CTCTCGAGACATCATCAACAACTCCTTCTCAAAACAATGCAACCCTAAAAAAACCCTTGACAATTTGAGTAACCAATCAATCCCTCACCTGTGAACGACTATAAAACTAGTTCGGTGTAGGTCGTTGGAACGAGACTACGAAATGGACAGATGTCAACCAACAGCTGTCTCTTAACCTTGTTATTTAATGTTCACAAAAATATTGACTCCAAACTATTTTCAACTATTTACCAATCCTTATTCATGCCATGGAACAGAGACATATAATGTAAGTCGCCACATCTTTCCTATTCAGTACGAATCTTTGAACATTCACATTACGCAGAATATTTACCGAAAATATCAAACAGTACTCAGAAACCAAGGGCTAACTAATATTGTTTTTCAGGCGATATGGCTCTAATATGTAAGTAAACCTTCTGGAAGTGATGAATAACAATATATGCAATAAATATTCGTGGAAAGGTATAGAGAATAAGGCAGACAACGGCTGAAAAATGATAGGTGAAGTAAACTGAGAAACATACAATAACAACTATTTCAACCTAGCGAGGAATTTCGGATCTCCAACGTCGATTGGCAATAGGAGATTGCGAAGTGAGTGGTAAGTACTGATCAAAACAGTTAGTCAGGGAGCATACATATATTCTTGTACATTTCAGGTATGGTTTTCTGTGGAACGGAAGATTCCCATCACTATAATGTTAAATGAATAAAATCAACCTGTAACTGAATTACATTGTTAATTACCTCTGAATAAAGATCTTAAAAGTTGAGGTAGTGTTTTGAAAGGTCATATAGGAGCAATTTGATCTAGTGCAAAATTGAAACGTAACACTAATATATTATCTCTTCTGATACTTTATTTATATAATCTCGCTGGGTTTTTAATATCAAAGCAGCCTCATCTTTTGACTTACGGGCTATGACTGAACAGTTTATAAGAATTTCTCTTTTCAGTAAACACCTCATGTTTACTGCTTCGGCCAACATAATCAAAACTACATTTGAAATACTGTTCTATATAAAGAAATTCAGAATTTACATGAGTAATCAAATTCTCAGTTCACATGCGAATATATGTTTCCTCTTAGCTCTAAAACGGAGTTGTTCGGCGATCCAAGCTTGGTAATTACATACTTCAGTTAATTCTATTGATTGTAAAGCAAAAAGTAGGGTGCGATCTTCGCTGACCACAAACGTTTATATAACTTGGGGTGTCAGTCTCGGTAATTATTGTAGCTCTGCGTTCGTAAAGCTTTTCGTAATTTTCACATTTCTGACCCTGAGTCGGTTCTCATGCTAATTTACCTGCAAAAGCATCGAAGCGGTATCCTTTGCCAAACTCGCATTTAAGTTCGTTCACTAAGTTGGTGGTATTCGAATCTGAACGAGCTGAAGCTGAAAAATCTCTCAACGTTATTATGACGTTGGGCGTCAAAATTCTCATATTTCTTTTCTCGAGAGTAATAGCTAGTCCCGTAGCATGCTCCATCATCTCCTAGTGTTCTTGCCAGGAACACCGATGTGGTTTGTATCCTATTAGGTCGCATTGTTACAGTAGTTGACACACACCCTCTATATTCATGTAATCCATGTAGTTTCAAACATTCTTTTTTTTTCTGAGGTATGAACATATGATATTGAACTGTTGGTAACAGAGTGTTGCAGGAAAATATCCCATACTTCATCATAAATTGCGTCATTTTCACAAGGCATGCTTTAACTTGAATGTGTACGGAATAATTTCCGCAAAGATACTGTGGTTATATTCCATGTGAGTTTTTGCAATTGTAAGCGATCATTTTTCCTGCAACGCTTCGTCCTTTCTGCTGTGCCCATACCATAACTGTAATAAGAGTTCCATACTGATGCCTTCTTTTTTTATATTTAAATATTAACCCGTTTCTTTCTTCTCTCTTCGACCAATATCTAATGTTACTATGCTGTTCACTAAATATTACTTTATCCTGACCACTAAATACCTAATCTCACTTGACATTACTTTACACATCTCGATTAGCTTCCACTTTATGCTTACATTCACATATCCTTATATCTGAAATCCAAGGTAAATCATCTACAGGACCATGTGACCTATAAATCAAATACCTTGTATTTGACCTATAAATCAATACCTTGTATTTGATTTATAAACTCGCATTCTTCGTTCTTTTCTGTACTGGCATCATCTTATCCTGGAAGTATGATATCTTTGTCTCCTTGACATCTTTTCAATCTATCCGTGTGCAATATCCGTTTTTTTGCCATTACTTACCAATTGAATTCCATAATTATTGGGGGATATAATCTCCTTAGTATACTGTCCAACGGGGTGGGGACCCTCTTTAAACAAACTCTCCTATCTATCGTACAATCTCTTGGTTCAGTTTTTCCATTGAATTTTTCTTTTCTCACAGTAGCCGACTTTTCTACAACTGTTCTAGCAATCTCATGTACCTTTTGTATCCGGAATATAAACTCTAAAATGAAATTAACGTCTATATCGTATTTTACTTGCGGCGGTTGCAGAAATGATTGAAAAGGCAAGATCAATTCGCGTCCATAATGAGGACTTTCTCGCGTAGCATTGTGCACTTAATTTCGGATGACCACCAACGCGTAAATCAATTGACGTGCCTGGGAAATCTTCCGATGACTCCGTTTGAAGCAGGGTGATATGTTGTCGTATACATCTATATATCGTATATCAAGTAATTTGCAAATCGTTCTGAAAATCTGAGACAAGAATTGACTTCCTCTGTTACTACGATCCAACAAAAACTAGGGCTAGTGTTTCGGTGGTTGTATCTCCTATTGATACAGCTATCTGTTACCGCGTTAAGTGATCTAGTATATGACGATGCGATGCGTAAAATCGCATCAAACCGTTTTTTTTTAGTTTTCTCGTAGCATGTGTGTCCAAAAAATGGGTGTTCATGGCACTACTTTAATAAATGTTGCCTTATCACCGGTATATTTTATCTCTACGTTCGTTGAAATCTCCCTTCATATACAAGATACCTTCGTTCAGGAAGTAATCTGATTCGTTTGTCTCTATGTTCATCCGTTTCTTAATTCTGTAATTTCTCCGTCGCTTTGCTTGTTCAAATTTCGACTTACTCATCCGCATCCTATTAAATACATCTCTAATTCTCACAAAATTTTCGTTCATGACATTCCTGATACTTAGATGTTACTGTGTCTGTAAATCCGGTCAATACAGTATTATTAATCTTGACCACGTAGAACTGCTATTCTTTTGGTCCATAACCATTCTAGCAAGTCGTAGTGTACGTATAATGTGGAGAAAGCAGTTTTCTCGATATCGTCTTCATACATCTCGATCAGGGTAGTATCCCTGAGCTGCATCCATCACGCTATATACACTAGAACCGTTAAGATGATCTATCGTATCCTGACTGTGAGGTAATGGATAATAATCGGTCTTAGTTGCCTCATTCAATCCTCAAAAATCGACAAACGGCTTATATTGCGCTTCTTTTTCTGGTTGGGTCTTTTTCTCTGCTAATATAGCCGGGACACTCCACGGGTTGCTTGAATTTCTAATAATTTCATCTTTCAGTAATTTTATCTCCATGTCCATTATGTGTCTTCTCTAGTTTTTTTTATTTTCTATTTTCTTCAATTGATCTATTTTTACTTGTATTTTATTTCACTGTAATTTCTTTTCAGGGCGTTTTTGCTTAATATATTTGTTATTTTCAGCTATTCAATGTTTCAAAATTTTTGTTTTTTCAGATCTTTCTGGGATTTCAGATCATTTTATATAATATTATACAATGGAAGCCCGAACTAATGAAATTCATAATGAAACCTTCAAACAAACCTATGTTTCCTTGTCTCACATTTATGGCAAATCTTATTTTTCAATATAGAGCACGGCTCTTTCATATAGGACGCCGCTGTCTCTGGGACAAAAAAAGCTATGTTTCCTCGTTTCACATTTCAAGCAAATTGTATTCTCATTTACATAACACGGCCCTTTCCGCTGTCTCTGTACAACACATTTCTTTCTTATCCATTTGAGGAGAAAGCGTGGAGAAAACTCCAACTCTATAAGGTTGAGGAGGTTCATTACTCCCTTCTCGACCGAATGAATCTAATAGTGATCTAAATCCATCGGAAACTTCTTTTGAACTCCGTCAAACTAGCAATCAAATATTACTCCACACGTTCCAATTTTTTTTTACCCTATCTATTCTTTCTTGGATTCTATTATACTCTCTGACTCCGAAAACATGCGATTGCTCGTGTTTGTGTTCCAACACATCTATAATCTGTATTCCTGTAGGAATTTCATTAATGATAATATATTCGCATTGAAATCTGTTACCTGCACTACTAAATGGTCATGTCCGATTACTTGACTATCACCATATCTCAATTGCATTTTTGTATATATTTTGTACGGAATCAAATTACCTTGCACATCACATGAAGAGGGATCTATCTTTTAACACATTTATAATTATACCGTCAACCTCTATTGTTACGGTGTTCTTCTGGGCGCCAATATTCGTGCACGCGGATGTGAACGACCATACTTTTTCCTTCTGTATTACTGAGTTTTCACCGACTCCTGCCGGGGGAACCCCGGAAGTCGGTGTTTCGTTTGAATTTTTCCTGGTGGGGTTACTTGTCTTGCATCTTACTACCACAGCTATGCTATGTCCTATCTCCTTACATACATAACACAAGTCTCACTTCCTGAAACAATCCCACCTTACCGCAAAAATCACTTCCTGCGAAATTATTCCTTACACGGCCGTAGTGTCCCTGATCTTGTGTTTAGTCTCTCATTCGTTTTTTCCGCAGAGGATCTATCAGTTCCATTGTGGACTATTTCTCATTCCTGTCTTGCCTTTAGGACGTCGTCTATTGCCTATATACCTATCATGACCCTTAACTTTGTCGAGCTCACCTTTAATCGTGTCAGTCATGACCTGAAATTTTCAGAATTTCAAATTGGTCTATCACACATTTCTCCAGAGTTGCCCAATCTAACGTCATTTTCATCAACTAGGCTGCCTCTACGATTTGTTTGGCAATGCCTCGCAATCTTAAAGGTATCACAGCTGTAATTTTGTCATCGTTTCATTTCGCTAAAGCCTAAGTGTCTTCAATGGTCCGCACGAACTCTATTACGTTCGTGTTCCCATTGAATACAGGCAAGTTATTCAAACTTGAATTAATTGGAGCGCTACTGTCCGCTGCGATGGTCTGCTGCGCCGACGTCACAATAGTTTTGTTCTGTTTATTAATCGAAACAAAATTTCTCTTGAAATACACGATTCTGCCTCCAAGATTTCCAACAACAGTGCCAGCTAACTGGCATTGAAAAACCAACCCTCATCATATTAGTGAATCGTGGAAAAGACGTGATTCATAACGATAGTAAACTTGTTTATTTTGGTTAATAATGGAAAAAAGTTTCTTTTCATCATTGTTTTCGAAGAATTTATGCACGTCAGTGAACGAATTTTTTGAGTGATCTACAGTGAATTCTTTTTACTTTACTCAAAAATAGTCATGTTCTATAATAGGAATATTTTGTTCTACCAGCAAAGTATGATAATATACACGGATGTATTTTAGAAAAAAGTAATAACATTATTCAACCACTTTTTATAATTATTCAAAATTATATTATTGAAAAAAAAACTTGCAGGTTTATTTCATGATTTTATTATCTTATTTGCACTTGCATTGTTCATGTTCAATGGAATCTGATTATTTATATCAATGTTCAATGTTTCAACTGAATTTCATCAGATATTTAGCATCCATTCAACATAAAAATTTACTAACTCTCGAAAAGTGTTTTTGTTCCAATGATCATTATGTATTTTATCAAAACTATGTAAACCACTCAACATCATGTTGTTTCACTGTTCTAGGGAGACTCCGATTTGAGTCCCTGGAATCCTATCGAATCCATGAACAACGGGGGTCCACTCATCTCGATTTCGCACTACGCTTGTCCCGACCTGTGTTCTTCGCCACCGGAAAGCGAATAGTATACGGATTGGGACAGGTCCACCAGGATATGAGACGATAAAATGGACTAGACTTCTGATGGACCTGTTGGGTAGGGGACCAAGCTGACAAAAGTTGTCAGTTCTCACAGATTTGCAATTCGGAAACTTTCAGAGACATGGCTTGTGCACATTTTCATGATAATTGTGAAAGAAATATGTCATTGATGGAAAATTATTATTGCATTTTTCATAGGCTTCTCAAAGAGATAAAACAAAATTCAAATTCTAGTTTAAGTTAATCCAAGGTAAATATCAAGAACTTTTTTGTTTCTTCTATTCTTGATCCAAAAGATTTGTCACTCTTTTGTTACATTCTAATTACGATAGATCAAAGGAGCCACAGCCTGCCTTAGTGACACGAACTTTTTTCTGAATAATTGACAATATTGACTGAGCAATGTGACACAATTCAAAGGCTAAGCTCAGTCGATCTAAAAAATGTTTGACAACTACTTATGATTGAAGCTTGTTGAACTCTATTTGTCAAACTGATGCCCCTCCCATTTAAATTTTTTACATTTCTGTTACATATTTTTTCTTTGAAACGCGAACAATTCAATGTGATTTGAAAGGTGGCAATTTTCAAGTGATCATACTTTTGTAGACTCACTCTACTCAGAAAATAATTTATCAAATTTATCTAATGAATAATGCTTTTGAAACCAATTATTGCAAACAAATTTACCTACAAATCTGAAATGGTAGTTGAAAATATTTCTTTGAACAAAACTTCAAAACAGAGTTATTTTTGACGTAAAACAACGGGAATGAATTCAGTTCGTCGATTAGCCTACAAGTCTACAGCCTACAAGTCTACGCCATTTTAGTACAGTTTGTGAAATGTTGGAAGAGACAACCTGCGTATTCCCTGGAGCATATCAAAATTCAGAAAGCTGTTTCTCTGCTCGTCAAATCAGAATTTTAATAAACCCGTCGTCAAACATATGGTAACCTGAAATTTTGAAAATGAGTCATTTTAGCATACCTAACGTTATATCAAAAAAGCCAAAACCTGTTTTTTCAAAAACTAATCTTTCTTAAAATTATATACCTCTTTTAATTTGAACTAAATTCTCATAGCCGCCATTAAACCAAGTAAGCATTTGAATGTCATAACGTACCGTCATCGTGACATGAGTAGATTTATATCCATGACATAAAGGCATGTTATGAATGAATCGAATATTTCATCTTGTACTGTTATCCGGATTGGTGGCAATAAAACAAGTGTCTTAATCCGTAATGAAGATGTCCTCCATTGAGGATGACAATTTTCCATGTAAGTTAAATACTATCTCTTTCATATACTATATTGTATAACGTTTCTGAAAATAATATCTGATTCAATTCCACAACGAATTTTTGGAGTGCATATTGAATAGGAAAATGTGTTTTTTTCGTATCATTCAGTGATCATATAAAATGATCAGGTTGAGTGACTTAAGCAACATCCTCCCACCAGATATGATTTATGCACAAGAGTGTAACTAAGAGTATTGAACGATGCGATGTTTAAATTAACCATATTCAAACCAGTTTTCATGCTTTAACGTAGATCTGGACGTCAATTATCCCATTATAGGAACAACGGCATTTATTCATAACAATGATCACATCTAGATGTGAGGAGTCTGAAACAGATCTCCTGATTTAAGTAAAAAGGCGTCGCTTTACAGTTACCAAATATGCATATATACTGATATATTCACTGTCAAAAATTTAGCTTTGCTTTTTTCTTAATTTACTTTCAGAGTTCATTCATAAAATTTTGTGTCTAACAAAACAATATCACTTATATGTGTGAATATCGTAAATTTTGGTTGATACTTCTGAATTCACATCGTTACTTATGGGTAGATGATAAAGGAAAATCCTGACCAAAGTTGTAGAGCTCTTTGTTGTTGAAGATGATAATTAGAGTTTAGTGATTACAGTTTGAAAGTTATGTCTAATTTGATGAAGATATACAAGTAAGAATATGAATTAAATAGAATTCAAAAAGTATAACTGCTTTATATGAAACTGGAAAGTTTAACGTTATAGAGTACCTCCCCTATATACACGAAAATTTCATGGTTTTCAACAGAAAAACTACAGTGGATATATTCCAGCACACCAATCGATTCTGATTACAGAATCAGGAGTATGAACTTTCAGGAGTATGAATAATGAAAATTCAGTATTAGGATGAATGTCCTATCAGGTTTCTGGATAACTTGAGAGAGTAGGTATCAAAAGGTGAAATTTTCATCTCAACTGGAACCTGACACTTTATATTTCGAGTACATATTACCTGGGCTGAAAAGTCCTCGGCCTAAGAAAGAAAACGCGTTTAAAATTGGCTTCATTTAGCAACGTAATCTCCATCAAGAGCCGCAGAATCATTCCTGCGCCGCTCTAACATTTCAATGCCACTTTTATAGAACGATTTATCTTTTGCCTCAAAATAGGCCTCAGTTTGAGCAATATCATCTTCATTCGAGCAAAATTCCTTACCGATGAGCATATTTTTTTGAGGTCTGCAACGGCTAGTAATCGCTGAGAGCCACATTTTGCACACCGCGCATATCCCAAAACGCCTAGAATCTGACTTTTCCAGCCGATGGTTGTGCTTTCGAGCAGTTTAGACAAGATTCACCAATTGCTCCCCACTCAGATGAGGATCGGTTTGATTTCGGAGTGAAATGATGGACCTAATTTTCATCCATTGTCACATATCGATGCAAAAATTCTGGTTTGTTATGTTCATGCTCATAATCATCAAAACATTCATGTTTTTGGTTAACAGTGAGATCGTGCATTACCCACTTCCAACAGAGCTACCCTATAGTCAAATGCTCATGCAATATAGAGCTAACAGGTTCTTTTGATATCTTCAAAATATCAGCTAACTCGTGCAACTTTACTTTTAGATCATTCAAAACGATTTTGTGGATTTTTTTTGTTTTGTGGTGTTACTGCCTCATTTGGACTTCCACTGCGTTCTGCATCATCAGTGTCTCTACGACCATGTTTGAAGCCAGCAGACCAATGTTCTATCGTTTTTTCTGATGGAGCAGCGTCCTGATAACACTTTTCAGGCCATTGTTTCGCTTGAACGGTATTTTTCCCATCAAGAAGCAGTGTAATATTGGAACACGAAATTGTTTCTGATTCATTATTTAGAAAATAACAAAAGTAGTGACATTCTTCGCACAATAACTCAAAAACTTTCTCTTGAACCACTCTATTAAAAAACGCATCAAAATCCGTTGCATAGTTTTGAAGATCTTTGAAGCATACATAGGGACAGACAGTGTGATAGTGATCTCTACTACGTTCAGAATGAATAAAAATTTGAAGCAACGTTAAGTTGTAATCTTTTTGGTGAATCTTGAAAAAAGACAGTTATATAAAATTTTTGAGCTTACGAAGAGCATTGTAAAAAATTGAGTAAAGTTAGGAATCTCTACACATTTCAAATATGTCTAAGTGTCATATAGCTATTCGTTGAGGAATTGAACTTATGCATTGTGAGTATCTGTTTTGAGTGGAGATGCTTACGTTTTTTTGAATGAAGAGGAAAGAAATGAATAGCACCTTTGAGGTGATTTATATATGTTAAATATTTACATATATTAGGAACAATGTTTACAAAATATGTATGTATCTACTCAGTTTTTTTAATCATAAAAATTACA
The DNA here is from genome assembly GCA_015342125.1 of Leptinotarsa haldemani. Classification (NCBI taxonomy): domain Eukaryota; kingdom Metazoa; phylum Arthropoda; class Insecta; order Coleoptera; family Chrysomelidae; genus Leptinotarsa; species Leptinotarsa haldemani. The sequence goes on along the minus strand of WOGM01000096.1, from coordinate 7,463 downwards.
AAAAATGTTTCTCAGGTACTGTAATTTCAACAGAATGGTGGTCTATACGTTTGTGTTAATTTTCATTTTTATAACTATTCTTCGAACAAAATTGTATTCTTCTCTTGAAATATGGATGCTCAACAAGTCAAATTTCCAAAACCAACAAAAAAGGCCATTCAAAGTAATTCGCAGATAATTCAGAATGATTATTCAGTAAATATTTACAAAACGAATATCGAAATAAGAATTTATCGTCGGGCAGATAATGCGAGCTCAAATTGGACCGTCCGGAAATTATAAAATAGTTTAATATACGATATAATTTATAATACTATACATGAGATGCCGAAATGAGCAATAAATTTGTAGATTTTAATGCTTGAAGAGAAAGATAATAACTGGAACCAGAATTGGAAGCATATAATAATTATAAAGTTATGATAATTGATAAAATCAAGGTAAAATTCATGCACTGCTCTTTCCTATTCACACCGATCAAATTTGTAAATATCTAGTTTTTTTATTCATGTTTGCGAACGTTCTATTAACGAAATTAAAGGTAGAACTGAAACTTCTGGCATGAAATAAATCCACTGTTCAAAAACATCAAAACTGCAACATCTTCTCGACGCGTGTTTCACCAACTTATTTAAGGTTTTCATGAAGAGAAGATTATTGCATTTCTAGAGTTTTGTTTAAAAAGAAAGTAAAAGAAAGAGGATGAATCTCATCAGCAGACGATGTCAAAGCTTGGCTTTGCAACTGACCGCTTCGAAAAGCCTCGTTCATTTTTGATATTCGAGGTTTGAGTTCTCTATCGATCCCATAAAGGGAGCTATCATCGTCCTTACTAAGGCTTATCTTATTCTGAGATCAGAATTTGTGGTTCTGCCTAGTAACATTGATAAGACATATGGCGGGTCGAAGCAGCGGAGTCTGGTGTTGAATCATGAATGCGTTTACAACTAATACAGTGAAAGACAGATGACGAATCTCGTCCGCGAACGATGCTGGGCTTGCAACTGACCGCCTTAGGGTGCCACGTTTATGTTCGCTATTCATGGACCAAGTTCTCTGTCGTCTTCGTAAACCTATATGTCATCATCCCTAATTACTGTTATCGTTGCCTAAAATTTAGAGAAAAACATTTCGTATAGGACTGTCTTGCGGATGGTGATATTTTGATTTTCTACTCAATAAAGTATTTAATAATGTCAACCCATAGGCGGAACGTTTGCGACAACAGTGGGTCAATGGGTCTGAACAAGAAACATTTAGATATCCTGTGGTAAATTTCAATAAGCACATTAGTTAAATGGAGAGAAGAGGTACATTTTTTGAAGAGATTAGAATATTTGGGGAAAAAAGGTTTTTCACTTACCCATCTTTGTACAAAAATTGTGGAAAACTTCGAAGGGAAAGAAGGAAGGAATTAAGTACGAAGTGAATATTTTCGAGAATATGGTTATACTTAAGAGGAATTTTTTGAAGTCTGATGAATAAATCTGGTAATTGAGACGAATACCACAGATTCCAAGAGAAAAAAAGAATTATAAAGACAAAAAACATAGATACAAACAATAAAAGGGTTATGAAACTGAAGGGACCGACAAAAAAGCATTAACTCTAAAAACGAGGATGAAAGTACTCGAGAACAGCGATCAGCAATTTGGTGTTTTTTTTTTATTTTTTCAAATGACTGTATAAAATTTACTGAGATTGTTGAGGTTCAATCTTTTATTTGTCGCTTGTTCTTCGTTATTCATTTCAGCCATATCTAAAACTAATCTCGGAGGATTCTCATCAGTATGTGGAATTTTAGTATAATTGAAATCCATATAATGGTCAATTTTCGCTGCTATACAAATAATTGGTAAACTGTTAGTCCTCTCAATTTGAAAAAGTCTGCACAGCATTGACATACGTATATAAATTAATGAATGAAGATTCGTGGCTGGCAACGTAGCTAAAAATATTATGATACGAAACCAAGCAAACAATCATTGCACAAAAATAATATAAGGAGATAAAACAAAGAAAAGCGAAATGGTGAAAGGTTCATCATGCTATTGATTTTGAAAAAAATATAATTTCAATTGGATTAAAAACTGAGAGCGTGGCATTTTTTTGAATTTCAGGGATAGCATTAAATACTTCTGCTATCAGGTAACTGAAAACGCGTTTGAATAGCTGGGTCGTGTTGAAAAGCCTTTGAACCTAATGTTAATATCATTAACATCTGTTCCAAACGTCACTTTTCTGTGTAGGTACGAAGGGCCTTTATATTAGAGAATCACATGATAAAGCTAGTGAGCTAGTGAGATATTTTGTTACTTCTTCTCATTCCATATATAAGTCTCGAATAGGAATTCTGGACTTTCTGAATCTTTCGTTCATAATAACTTGTCAGATTCGGCCCATGAAGAGTATCTACAAAATTCAATTGTGCTAGCATGAGGCTCCCATATAATTTTTCAATTCTATTGATAGACAGTGCCTATATATTAGTTTGGAGAGGGCATAGGCTCGTTGAATCAGTTTGTTGGTGTACCTTTTAAACTTCATATGAGAATCAAATGAAACGCTAGAAGATTCCTGACTTCATCAGCAACATCAAGATATTGAAACAGACAGATTTGCATTTATATGAATTTCAACTGAATTGATGATTTTACTCTTATTGATTTTTTACCCGGAAATAATGACTTTAGATTTTTCGGTAACAATGGAAAGCGGCTGTGAAGTTGCTAGTTCAATAAAGTGTTTGATATCATAGTCTACGATTCCGCAGGCTTCTTTGACATCTTCTGTATATGATAAAATTGAGTGTCGTCCGCATAAAGATGCACATTACAGGTTTCAGGTTTCCTCAGTGATGAGTATATAGTATGAGTATGAAGTAACGAGCAATATATCCAAAACTCCTGCCTTCAGATATTCTTTCAACTATAATTCCATTGCTTTTTTAAAACTCTTGATAATGTTGGCAGTAACTGACATAATTTATGGCATACTTTTGTTGTATATTAGTGATTTTCAGTGTTATTTGATTTCACAACTTTCAAATTTATAGCTAAAGTAATCTTTGTTCCCGTTTTAGCATAGGTGCGAAAATCTTTATAGAACTCTGAGTATGCTGGAGATTTTGTATTTTCATATTTGTTCAAAATTTTAGCTCTTGTACTAATCATTTCTTGTGGTGTTCCAGTCAACATTTGCGTTAATGAGTAAGTCTTCTCTTAGTACTTTACTGATAAAAATACATAACCACCTCTAGTTTCGCGATCTAGCCTGAATAATGTGACACTATTCAAATTCAATATGTCATTATTAATATCATGATGAAGCCATGTCGTCTCAGATATCATAAAAATATCAGATGATGAACTTCTTGAACAACCTCACATTCAAACTTCCCATTTTAAGGGATTCCATGACTAATAAAAATGGAATATTGCTTTGTCACTGATATTTATCCTAAAAACCTATTCTCAGATGAAGAGCAAAAAGAGGTTCAACTGTTGTGAAAAGAAAGATTGAAAAATATATATCTTGAATTGTTCGGATTAGCTGCAAACAAAAACAACAACATGCAAATGAAATAATGCATTAACCTAATGCGAAAACTAATCTGCGGATGATAACGTGACCTGGCTTAAAAAAAATAGAACACATTTCATAATGAGTGGAGCGTAATTTTATTCAAAATAAATTCATAAGTCAATAACATTTTGCCTACCTTGATGACTGATTGTTTGTCCACACTTTGCAACGGGTGTCAAGTTACTGATTGGCTGCTCGCAGTTACTGTCCTAAAATTTGCATCTTTTCTCCGATTTCAAAGAACTTGATTTTGGATTGTGAAGCTCAAAAAACTGTACTTTGGGACCAAACGTCAGTTTCTTTCTACAAAAACCAAGGCCTGCCAAGAATATTTCCATAGCTTAAAATACAAAAAGTCGCATAAGCGATTTTTTTTAGAAAAATATCAAAATCAACTGTGGTCGAATCAAAAACGAAGTTCTTTATAGACACAGACAGATACAAACAAACACACCTTTTCAAACTAAATCATTCACAATCCAAGGGTATATAAGATTAATTTTTTTTTAGCGTTTCATTTGAAAAAACTTCTATCATCAGCGACAACAATTTTAAATTACGGTCCTGTCATTATTTCTTTTGTAAATTGTTTTGATCTCTTCAATATATAATTCAGATAACCCAATAAATTCGACAGGTAGGTACCCTAACACAATTTTTGGAAATTTTTGTATTGCAGTAATCCTTCTTTCAAGTCTTATTTGTCACTAATCAATTATAATTCATAATATTTTTATAATTTTCAATCTTGGAAGTAACGAAAATATCAGTTTTTAGTCAAAATTCGATTGTTGTATAATTTGGTATGATAAAATAACATCTCAATTCGTTTACAATCTTAAACGCGTAAACTTTGCTTGGTTTTTATGACAGGAAAAATGAATGCGTTGTTGATATCTGTTTAGAACGGTCAAACGTTTATGAACATATCATATGCTATTTAGTTATGCAAAATTAGGTAAACATCCTCTTCTGGCAAGGAATATGTATGTTATATCTGTATTCCAAACATCTAACTGCTTAGACGATTATAAAGCAATTTGAGGGACTTTGGTGCATCTGACTGAAAGGAATCAAGAAAATGTGTGGTTACTGGAAGTGTGAGGAATCAAATAAATGTTATGGGTAAGCAAATATTACCACATAAAAATTTACACAGGCAAAACATATTTTTTTCTTTAATTTAGGATTGGCCAGTTACAAAAATTATGCTAAGCAAGATTGTTCTTTAACGAGAAATCGACCATGGAATGGAGATTTCTGTAAAATCCACCAGAACTATTTTGAAGAAGAAGAAATATGAATGAAACGAGAAATGAAAATTTCTATTATTTTACCAGTTTTATTTGTAACTAACGTTAGTGCAGTTTCGTCCTAACGTAACGTTAGATACAAATAAACGTGGTAAAAAACATTTTCATTTCTCTTTTCATTATGATTTCCTATCACGTAGTAACGGCTACATCCATCAATTTATTGGAGAGATTGCATGACAAAAGTTCTGAAAATTTCTATACTTTGTTTATAATCATTTTTTAAAATGAACAAAAAAAACACAATAATCTTGTGAACAATTTTTTTTATTTATCGTTATTTTATCGTTTAATGTCAATGAAAGACATTTATAAACTACGACAAATAATTTTAATCTCCATTTGTTTATACATTTTCCATTAACAAATGGCCTATTTCAATATTTAAAAAAAACTTTCCTGCAACTTCATAGAGAACTGTCACTTATTATAAAAAAAATTACAATAATAATATTTAACTGTTTATAATCGTTTTTTTTTATATATCTACTGTTTAAATTATCAGTTAAGACATATTTTTTTCTAAAATCATAATTAATAGTTCTCTACGAAATAACAAAAAAAAATTTATCAACAATTTCATCGTTTATTCACTTAACAATTTGTTATAAAAAAAAATCTCAACTTAGTTTTATTTTTGTCTTGAGAATTATAAAAATTTCAAAAACAACCACGAGCATAAAAATACCAAATATTTGTTTTCCATTATTTATCAAATTTTGAAAATTCACGTGCTGCAAACATTACAGTAGCCGATCCACATGTTGACTTTAATGCTTATATAACTTTTAAACTGTTAGAGATACGACAATAAACATTCAGGTTATTTTTGTAGATAATTAAATTATCTTTCAAATGTCTTCTTGCATATATTTTTCAGTTATTGTTAATTTGTTGTTTTGGGCATTTGTCAATAAATATTAACGATTTTCTCGGTTTTTTTTCAACTTTTCAGGCTTACAGCTCAGTAAATAATGCGAAATCGGATATTGAACTTCAGATCAATTTTGTTAAACTATAAATTATCTTACAGTTGCAGTTGGTTATTTGTTTATTTGTTCATTTTTTATGAGCTATATTATACATATATAGCTATAGCCCAGACTACCAGCCGTGAAAGCCTACATCTGTTTCAAAATATGGTTTTCCGTTAACCAGCTGTCGTATCCTTATGAACGATAACCCTCAGAAGTAGAAACTTGTCTGAACTAAGGATTAACGAGGTCTTACCTTTTAGCGTGTGATTCCTACCACGGGTTGGACGATAGTAAGTGAAAATCGATAGTTTAGACTGGGGCTTGAACCACCGACCAACACGGCAGTCAATTCGAGTGAGTGAACAAAGCACTCACGTCGAACCGCCTAGCTACCGACCGATATTCCTATATGAATTTGATAGTCATTAACGTACTTTTGTTCGAGTGGATTTTATCAACGATCATCATTATTAAGTATTGTATGAATTTTATTATTTAGTTATAATGAGGAGTGTTACCGACTAATTAGATAAATCCTTATCTAAATTTTTGTTTAAACTTCGTAACATCTGGCGGTTGACGAGTTTGAAACTAAAAATGAGACATTTTTACCTTTTCCATAACTTCAGTAGTTCAAGAAATAATAACGAATATAAAGTATTAAATGAATAAAAATAATACGAAATGGCCCTAGATTCTGTATTCTAAGGCAATTAAAAAAAAACGTTTAACAAATTCTGTATTCGTTCGATCGATGATTTATTTATTTTGTAAAAATTCATGTTGAATATAGAATAAAGAAAATACTTTTGTCTAGTTTCTACTGCGTTTATTTATTCATTACGACCGGTTTCGGCTTATAAAGCCATTTTCAAATAACTCTACTTGAAAATGGCCTTATAAGCCGAAACCAATCGTAACAAATAAATAAACACAGTAGAAACTAGACAAAAGTATTTTCTTTATTCTAAATTCTGTATTCCTCATCATAAATAAACATTACAAAAAATCCTGATATTTTCATCACAAACTCAATAGTTCACTATTTGGAAAAATCTCGGAAACGAGTGAAACCTTAAAAATTACTTAAATTTCGTAATTTGCAAACTGAAGTTTTGTTTTATTTTCAGATCAAAAACATTTTAATCGCATTAGGATTGGATTCAACAGTAAACACCAAAACATCAGGACTTTCAGGAGGACAGAAAAAGAGATTGTCAATTGCTTTGGAGTTGATTTGTAATCCAATGGTTATGTTTTTGGATGAACCTACGACGTAAGTATGAAACTTATATTGAATAAATAAGATTCAAAATTATTTATAATCAAAATTAATAATAATAATAATAATGTCTTTCATTTACCAACGTGAATAAGAAAGTATACAGGAAAATACAATGGGTTTGGTAAAATCCCGGAGCGGAATTCAGGAGACAAGTATGTGCAACACGCCGAATCCTGCTCTTCCATTCAACTCCTTTACAATATACAAATAATAATAATAATATCTTTATTTACCACTTATGATACAATTTGTATATATGGTACGTCAGCCAGAAATTTCGCATAGATAAGTTAAAAACTAAAC